>JASDQU010383928.1:0-11081 GCA_032191745.1 Picea mariana | reverse complement strand
CCTACAACAAAACCCACTGTAACTTCCTCTTCTTTCTTTCACAGTCTCCTCTCTCAAAATACAATATTCACCATCAACCATAGCCGCAATACATTTCCCTCATAAAAGAGGGTTGCCTTCTAGGGCAAAAAACCATAACATAATCTCTACCGTTAGATCTGTGACCTTATAATGAACAGTCCAGATTTACAATGAAATTACAATATACATTTACAAGGCAATTTTTCCTCTGGGGGCCCGCTTTCCCCCAGCCCCCCAAGCCAGGGGGATAGCCCCTTCGGACCCCGCAGAGGGGGTACCCCCCCTCTACACTCCCCTGTATGGAAGAATGTACATACTTCTGGGGTGTAAATACTTCATGGGGTATAAACACAACTGAAAGTAAAAGACCTTTGAATCAGGAAGATAATCAGGCTCCACAACCAACAGACCAGTGTTCCAGAAAGACCGAAGTACATTTAAGATCGAGCATTACATTCTCTAGAAAAGAGAAAGTGGTTTTCAAATATATATCTCCACAGATGAGAAGATAAGCAAACATTTTGGTGAATCCTCTATTCAAGATGAAAGAGTTTGTGTACTTAAGATCGAGCTCATGGAGAGGACTTCCTTATTGAAAAAGGAAGAGATGACTCCCAGGTTGGGAGGGAGCACTGATGTGTTATTGATTTATGGAAAATCATTTTTCAGTTCGAAAAATGGTCCAGGATGAGCAGTTCATTTCCAGTTCGGAAAAGTGGTTTGAGATTTTTGACGGACAGGCATTTTCTAGTTCGAAAAATGGTCTATATCGAATGGTCATTTTCATAATGAAAATGGTTCGATGGATTGTTGATGTACCATAGACAACAATTTCCCATTGTGTTTAATATGGGGAATGGTCTAGGATAGTCTCTCTTCTTGATGGTTAATCAAGAAGACTGGTCCGCCTCGCTGAATAGTCATTCTATCAAGTATCACAGTTGTGAGAAGATTCGAAGAATGGTCCATTTTGGAGGTTGGTGCAGGACAACCATTTCCTTTGGAAATGGTCCAGACAGTCATTCCTTAGGGCAGATTCATTCTCTCTAGGTTTCACTTTGTTTAGTGCTGGAGGAATGGTCCAGGTTTAGAAATTAGGGACAGACATTCCTTAGGGAAGACTCATTCTCTCCAGGTTGCACTTTGTTTAGTGCCGGAGGAATGGCCCAGGGTGGGGAATGGTCGAGGCTCATAAATCAAGACAATTATTCTTCCTTGCTTGAGAAGAATAGTCCATATAGATCATCATTGATGTTTGACTTTTTGAGGGAAGATGCTCTTCCAGATCTCATAGATGTGAGTGGAAGAATGGCCCAAATGATCCAGTTTATATCATAACAATGTTTTCTGTGCATGTTGATATCAGATGATTGTTATGGAGATTGTATGTCTCTGGAAAATAGATGCATGCCAATGTGGTGGATGTGTTCCACTGATTATGATTATATGTCATTGATCAAGTATCTATGTGCTACTTGGTGTGGTAGTGTACCATTGGATAGTAGTTGTGTACTACTATGGATAGACACAATTTTGTTCTATTGAATGACTTTTTTCCTTGAAGACTATTAGTAGTGTTGGAAAATGTTTAATCAACTAGATGGATGATCAATGGATTGAGATTTCCCAGAAGAAAAATGGTCCATGACATTTATTATTCTAGGACATATGTCCAGATTAGAAGAATGGTTCTTGTGTCACTCTATGGAGTGAGTGACTTATCCAGCATCATGTCTGATTACAAATATGGAGTATGGTTTCGAGAGATGATGCAACTGAAGACACTGATAGAGATGATGGTGCTCATGATCTAATCATGAGATAGTCTATATGACCATGTTGATGCTACCGGGTGAATGGTATGTTTGCTCTCAAGACCATTACCTTCAATACCTCCCTAGCTAGGAGGGAGTGTTGATATTCTGGTAGTTGCAGGAGGTATTTACCTCCATGTGTAAACTTGACAGGAATAGAATATTCCGGAAAGAAAGAAGAAACCCCAATGAGTTGGCTAATAACCCTAAAAGACAAGTCGACTCAAGAGGATAACTTGTATTAGGTTATTAGCCTCCAAGAGAAGAAGTTAGCTAGAAGAAATATTATATACTAAAGAATTAGTACCCAGAATGAGAAATCAGCCCTGGCAGTCCGCCAGATTTAGTATAAATATAGGAGGCCCATCTTGATTCTATCCAGAGTTCTCAGAACTGCAGAGCACACTAGTGTGCACTGTATTTGGGAATTTTTTTGCGTAAGTCTGGAGGAGAGTTGTCGTTGTAGCTGTTGCAGCTAGCAGATTTCATTTTGTCTTGTACTATCTCTTGGTTATGGTTTGGACTATCTGATCAACTCTTATTTGGTGCGCTATCCTTGGAGAAAGGTGCACTACCCTTTGTTTGGATATCTAGCCTAGGGTTTTCTTCTGGAATGATTCTATGTCAATGTTAAGGTGCTTGGAGGGTGGCTTCAGCCTATGGTTGGGTGACAATAGTGATATTGTCTATGGTAAAACAAGCACAATCCATCAAATTCTAACAAACTCATGTGTGCAAGTTGAAAAAGGATCTGTACGGATTAAAGAAAGCTCCTAGAGCTTGGTATGGAAGGATTGACAGTTTTCTAACGAGCTTGAACTTTACCAAGAGTAAAGATGATTCTAACCTTTACTTCAAGGTTATGAATGATGAACCTGTTATATTGTTGTTGTATGTGGATGAATTATTATTAACTAGAGAAGAAAATCTCATCAATGAATGTAAGAAGAAGCTTGCTGCAGAATTTGAGATGAAAGACCTTGGCCTAATGCACTATTTCTTAGGTCTTGAGGTCTGGTAGAGCCCAAAGAGGATATTCCTTAACTAAGGGAAGTATGCAGTTGAAATACTGAAGATATTTGATATGTTGGAGTGGCAAGTCCATGAATACACCCATGGAAACAAAGTTGACGCTCTTGGTTGATACATCATCATAATTGATTGATTCTATGTTGTACAGACAGATCATTGGATCATTGATGTATCTGACGAACACCAAGCAAGATATATGTTTTGTTGTGAACACCTTGAGTCAGTTTCTGGTAGAGCCCATATGTCTTTACCTGGTTGTTGCAAAAAATGTGATGAGGTACCTTAAGGGTACATTAGATTGTGCTCTTAGTTATGATGGAGATCACGACTTCAGACTGAGTCTCTATACTGATTCAGATTGGGCTGGAAGTGTCTATGACAGGAAGATCACTTCAAGATGCTGTTTCAGTCTAGGTTCATCCATGATCTCATGGCAGAGTAGGAAGTAATAAAGCATTTCTCTTAGCACAGAAGAAGCATAATACATTGTTGCATGTTCTACCATTTGTGAAGCCACATGGCTTTAGAAGTTGTTGATAGGTCTATTCGATCTAGAGATGGAAGTAACCATGATCCTATGTGATAGCCAAAGATGCATAAAGATGACAGATAACCCTGTGTTTGATGAAAAGTAAAAACACATAGATATCTGATATCATTACATCTTTGATATGGTGCAGAGGGGAGCCATAAAGATCTAGTATGTTAGCATGGATGAACAGGTTGTTGATAGCCTCTATCTCATGTAAAGTTTGAGCATTTTCGAGATAATATTGGTGTATTCCATAAGGACCTCCCTCAAAAGTGAGAGTAATGTTGTGTTGCCATCCTAGTTTTGTGATGCCAGCCTCATGCTGATGATGTGCCAACCTCGTGTTGTGATGATGATGTGCTAGCCTCATGCTGTGATGATGTGTGCTAGCCTCGTGTTATGATGATGTGTGCCATCCTCGTGCTATGATGATGTGTGATATCCTCATGTTGTGATGATGTGTTTCCAGCCTCATGATGTGATGATGTGTTTCCAGCCTTGTGTTGTGATTCCAGCTTTGTGTTGATGATGTTGTGTTGCCAATCTCGTACTGTGATGCCAGATTCGTGTTGATGATATTGTCTAGCCAACTTTGTGCTGTGATGCTAGATTTGTGTTGAAGACTTTCAACCTAAGTGCCGATGTTGATGATGCTCCAACCTTTGTTCTATGTTGTTGATGATATTGATGATGAGAAAAACTTCCAATGATTTATAGATACACCAGTTAGTGTTCCAGATGTTTTTGATGATGTTTCCCTCTCTCTCTTGTGATGATGTTGTAGAATACTCTTCTTGTTAAGGGGGAGTGTTGAAATATTGTAACTGCAAAGTGTATTCTATTTATTATTGATGTATTATTCATTAGATCAATCCCCTTTTGTGGATTGATCATGTCATGCATTGTAAATGACCAAATCCCCTTTTGTGGATTGGTCAAACCCTAATTGTAATATGAAAAATGAGAAGTTGGCCCCCAGAATAAAGTAAAGTGGTTCTAACCACCCAGAAAGAGAAGTCGGACCTGCCAGTGAAAAGACACTTCCTTTCAACACTTGCCAGATTGTATAAATAAAGGAGGCCAACACCTCATTTACACACTCACTCATTTGATCATCTAGAGTGCAAGTTTGGATTTGTAGTTGGAGAAGACGTAAGGCATAGAGGCGCATTACTTGGGAGAGGACTTTCTATAGTGTTTGTTTTATTCTCTTGGCATTGTATTGGATATCTATATTAGGGAAGTTTTTGCTGTGTTTTCTCCCCCATGAGGGTTTCCCAGGATAAATGATGTGTCTCTTGTGATTGTGTTTCTCTCAGGGATCCTATCTATGCTATGCTTATCCAGTAAATTGAAAAGAAACCTAATAATATCTTAAACTCTAACATAGTGTACTACAAGAAGAGGTGGAATTGTAAGGAGAGTGTTATTGCCTAATGATGAATGACCATTGTTCATATATACACATGTTGGAACGAAATATATGAAGCTTTCCCATGGAAATAGACAATTTTGAAAATAAATATTTTCTATATGTGTTTGAGAAGCTATTACAGGTACATGAGTGTGGACCTATGATCCAGATTATTTTGAGAACGAAATGAAGGAGGAAATATAATAAGGAAATACACAGAGATGTAACAAAAATATAAGAATATAACATAGATATAGAAAGTATATAATAATAAACACAGAGATACAATAATACACAATTTCTATTAATGAGTGAACTGTACATAAGTGTAAAATACATAGTGAATGAACTCTCTAGAATGGTGGAAACTTATCTCTAAGAAGAGATGTGATGACTATGCTCGTTAGAAGAATATGATGATTACAATGAATCTCTAAAGGCCTTTTTAACATAATGAAAATCCAAAACTATGACACCAAAACATGAAAGGCCAAAAGGTTTGTAGGCCCCACGAGGGTAGTTGATATGTCAACTTCCCAAGGACGTAACTTTTGCCTATAATATTCGTTTGGTGAATTCAATGCCTCATCAGAAAGGTCTATCTGAGAAGTGAAACTTTTGTAAGGGCTTAGGGAGTGTCGTTGATAACCCCTAGCCCCCCAAAAGTCTAAAATATCATCGTTTCAGGCCTCAAAACAGACCTAGTAATTTGGGACTCGAAAAACTATAAAAAAACTGGCAAAATGGAAAATTGTTCTTTGAGCTCTGTTGAATAGGTGGGTGGCCATCGATATCCATCTATATCAACCTCATTTTTTTTGAACATACAAACTTCAATGGTCCTTTATTCAAAATTTTGTACACTACAATGGTGATTCATAGGTGGGAATGATTTCTAGAAGATGTGATTATTCTCATAGTGTTGTTGTGTTATGACAACCACCTTTTCTGCCTTGGTCATAAGTGCTAAGAAGAGAGCTAGAGGGATGTGCATCATGGGTGTGGGGTGAACATTGGAGAACCTAGTAGCATTAGAGCCTTGTTGGGTATTCCTAGGAGGGTATACATAGATGGATTTAGAAAATGAGAAGGGTCGTAGAGTGGAGGCACGAAACAAGAAGAGATTCGGGTTAGGTAAGGTAAGCATTAAAGGAGAGAGATTGACAATTTAAAGGAAGATCTCTTAGTCAAGGGGTGTACCCAAGTGGGTGGTTGTTTGTCATTGGGTACACCAATGAGGTAGAACATAGAGAGTTTGGGTAGTGCAAGAAGGTGGTGAAGGGGTGGCATGACACATTATTACCAAAGGGTTCGTGGAGGTATAGAATTGAGGAGAGGATTTGACAGTTAGGGCATGTTGGTTATGAGTGGGGGATTGTTACTTAATCATCTAATAATCTGTAGAGGAATGGTAAGAGGTCTTGTAATGGTGGCACTACTGATTAGTTGGGAAAGGTGTTGGAGATGGAGGAGGAGCATAATAAGATTAAGAGGTTGTAGGAGTTAATTTTTGTTCTACAATTATAGCAATTATAATAGATTTATTGAGTGTAGGACTCTCATTTATGGCAACTTCATGTTGAAAAATAGCTAATAACCCAAAAATGAATTTAAGGATGAGTACATTTTCTACAGTGGGGATGTGGAACTAAATTCAAAGTTTGGTGAAAATATCAATAGAATGTTGAAAATTTTCACCTAAAGTTTGGCATAGTTGCCACCATTGGCACATACAATCGTGGGGTAAAAACACATTCAAAGGGCATAGTAAAAGACATCCCATATTTTAATGCACTCAAAAGTGGAACTAGTCAAGTGTAGTACTTCAAGTTAAGAGTGGGATTTCCACCATGTTAAGGCCATGTCATCAAAATGGTGTTTTGCGAGGCGTAGACATTGAGCTTTAGTGATATACTTATAAAGTTTTACAATAGTTGGGACTTGTCATGTCCAAATTTTTCTATATTTTTTCGGTAAGAGAAGAGAGTCAAATGGATGTAAACATCTTCCCAAGTTATCAACCAAGTTTTCAAAGACTAAGAACACGACTAACTCTATTAACATTAGATCACCCTAAACCTCTATATTTCAAGTTTTCAAAGACTAAGAACGTGGTTAACTCTCTTAACATTAGATTACCCTAAACCTATATATTTATAGTTGCATCAATGTATAATATTTCAAGTTTTCAAGTACTAAGAACGTGGCTAACTCTCTTAACAATAGATTACCCTAAACCTATATAATTTTAGTTGCATCAATGTATAAGGGTTCTTGTGGCCAATTATCCTCCATAGGATAGACCCTTGTGTTTTCAAACAATCAGTGTACTTCTACGACATTTTGTTGATGCTCTCTTATAACACTGTCACTTGAATGAATTGTTATCATGTAGTTGTTAATATTTTATATATGTTGTTTAATCAAAATAACATGGTGTAAATAATTAATATTTTATTTTTAATACCTATATATCTTATTTATTTAATAAGATTGTAACATGATGTTCATAATCTATAATTTGTTGTTATTATAAATAAACCATGACATCCTCTGGTCCAATCAATGGCCAGTCAATCTTCACCTTAGCAGCTGCACGTCCACTTGGACTCTCTAGGCGGCGGCATCCATTCTTCCCCAATCCATCCTTAAAACAAAATATTTTTCTTAATAGATGATAAATATTTTTCAAATTTAAGTAAAATGAATTTATTTTATAAAAAAAAATTCAAACTTAAGTAAAATGAATTTATTTTATTAAAAAATTTACAATAGTAATTTTTTTTAAAAACTCGAACCAATCATTCAAAAAAAATTAAGGTAAGGATAGTTGAAGGGTAGTAATTTCTTTTAAAAACATCAATCAATCCTTTATCATTTATTTTAAATGATTTTGATTTTCTTAAATAACAATGAATAAATCTACATTAAAAAAATATTTATTTTCCCTGCCAATTAATAATTAAATTATCATAAACTTCTATTATTCTCCCTAGTAATTAAATCACCACCCTTCAGTTCAGGAATTGACTTGATTGACAGCCTTAAGCCTACTGTAAGTCACTCTCCCGGGCACCCAACCTTCACCTCAAAGCCCTTCAGTCTTAAAGCTGCCCGGTACTTACTTCTGGGAAATAAAATCATGTATAATATTTTTTTAACATTTTATTCTGAAACATTTAAACAATTTGTGCTCTGCAAACAAAGAGAGCTCTAATATAGACATAAGAATGGCTTTAAAAAATATTCAAAATTAAAACTGTAAAATATTGCAACAAAAGTGGAAAAGCCGTTATTTCCTACAGACTGCACTGGCCTGGCCAATCAAAATCATCTATTCATTTCAATTCATTTCAGTTGCAATTCCAAATTATTAGAATCGGAGAACCACTTATTATCAAATGTTTGTCCACCAAGTACACACAATTTTTAATGCAGACCAACTTTTTTTACACCCACGAAAGAGAATTTAAAAATTCTAGACCTAAACCCGCATTAAAAATACCTTTAATAGTTGTAGGAGATATATAAAGGTTAAAAAAATGTAAAAAACAGTGAAATACTAAAGTAAAAAATGTTAAATTGGGAAAAAGTTTATTACATTTTGAAAAAAAATTATTACCCATGAGTGGAGTAAAAAGGTTACTTAGCTGTAGCGGAGATACAACGGTTAAAAAAAATGGTAAAAAACGGTGCAATACTAGAGCAAAAAAGAAGTTAAATCGGGAAAACGTTTATTACTGTTTGAAAAAAAAGCTTTATTACCCATTAGTGGAGCAAAAAGGTTGCTTAGCTGTAGCGGAGATATTACGGTGCAATACTAAAGCAAAAAAGAAGTTAAATTGGGAAAAAGTTTATTACCGTTTGAAAAAAAGTTTTATTACCCTTGAGTAGAGCAAAAAGCTAGAAAGCTTTATTACAGTTGCAGCTTCATATTTACGTCGAAAGACATATATTTATTGGAGATGGGCACAATTAATCACCTTTTAATCTAAAATTCTAATATGATGGCTAACAATTGAAAATGGTGGAATATTCTTAGTCGTCCTCCCAAATCAATGAATGTGATTTACTCTTCATAACTTCCTTGTATTTTTGAACGCATCAGTTAACCTGTTTACCTTTTAACATTTACCTAATCATATCAAGAAATCAATGTACCACCATATAATTGCCACGTTTAACTCATTAACCTTTGGAATTACCACATTTAAGATTAACTTTTGGATTTCCATATGCGTTTCAGTTGTCCGAACTTTTCAATTTACCAGAGTGTTGTCCAGCCAGCAACACCAGCCACTTTACGGCTGTGCTAGTTAATACATTTGAGTTTGATTACAGTCGATTGTACGAAGTATTGTCTGTTAAGATCCTGTTCTTGTCAGGATCCATTTTTTTTTTATCAAAGGGATTGGAGTAGTCTTTCTGGTTTTCTTGATTGGTGATATTTCATTTAGTTTCTAGGTATGTATTTTTCAGAATGGGTTTGATTTGTAGTGGTGTGTTCTCTCTTAATTTTCCAATTTTGGTTATGTAAATTTTTTTATTGGTTTGGTTTCGTTTACCATGTAATGTTATCTTCATAACATATTAGGTAATATTATAGTTTCTTTTTTCGTTGATTAAATTTATAACGATTAACATTGAAGTTTTAACCAGCAAAATTGTGTTGATGATGAACAGATATGTTGTGTAAGAGGGATTGGGAGATGATGCGGGAGATATTGGAATTTTTGAGCTTACATTCGGGTAATTCCGGGTTTGAATTGAAAAAAATTGATTCAGGGAAATTCGGGTAATTCTGATTACGATAACATTTTAGGTTTTTGGGAAATAAAATTAATTAAAGTCGTGACTTACGATCTTTCAGAAAGGATGAGATTGTCTTTGGACGTATTTTTAGGTTGTTTTAAATTCTTTAATAGGATTATCGCTCCAGTGGAATATAAAAACTTTATATTGTTTAATAGGATTATGGGTTGTTTTTGAAAAGTTTTATTATAGTTCCAGTGGAGCAGAATTAAACGAAAATCCATAAATCTCTATTACCTTTGGAGCGTCATGTTTAACATTATAGCTTGAGTTGGAACTATATGTTTTAATATTTTCCAGAGTGACGAGTTATTGTATGTTTGAGCTGTTATGCTTTGTCGGTTCACTAGTGTTTTTTTCAAAGGGATTGGAGTATTCCCTGTTTGAGTTGTTGCTCTCTCTGGTTTGTTTGGTGGGTGACTTTTTTGGTAGAAGTAGGGACAATATTAAGTGAAATATTATAATTTGTTATTTTTCAATGATCAAATTTATAACTAGTTATACTGCACTTGTAACAAGTAATGTTTTGATAGCTATAGTGTAGTTGTAACAAGTAATGTGTTGATGATGTATAGATATGTTAGGATAGAGGGAATGGTAGATGATGCATAGGTGTTTTTGGTTTTCAAGAGCAGCTGGATTGCATCTAATTAAAAAAAAAGATGATTTAGGGAAATGCAAATAATTTTGGACTATCATAAAACATTAGGTTTTGGGAAAATAAAATAAGTTAAAGTGGTATTTATGATAGTTGATATATGATGAGATTGTTAGAAGTACTTTTCAGTTGTTTTAAAAATTTTAGTAGGATTTGAAGTTGGTGAAAATAATTAGTCTATTGTTTTTTTTTTTGTTTTCAAGTTTTTTTTGTTTTTTTTAAGATCTAGTTATATTAATTAAATTTTTAATATGACCTTTGATGATGATGATGATGATGATCAACATCCACTAAGACCTAATTGGTCTATCGGACCTTAAGAGGGTAAGTGATTACTTGTGATTCTTTAGAATTTTGTTTCTGTGCTCGAAAAACATTAAGAGAAGCTTTCCAAGATCACCATACTTTTGTTGAGTTAAGAGGTTAGGAAGGTTGGTAGTGTGATCAATATTTTGAAAATGAGATCTAATATGGGTATAGGTGATCCGGATTTTATGAGCAGAACAAAATGAATACAGATTATTAACAGGTGCTTAACACAAAATAACAGAGACACAGTAAAACTGGTTTTCTATTCAATAACGAAATAAGCTGAAATTGTAAAATGCAGCAGAAACAAGCTTGCTGGAATGGCGGCGGCTTATCTCTGAGAAGAGATGTGATGGCAGTGTGCATTCGCAAGAGGAAGGTTAAAATGAGGCTCTGAAGGCCTTTTTACAATAAGCAAGAATGCCAAAAACCCTAGACATCCAAAAGCCTAACCCTAGGAGATGAAACGCCAAAAGTCATGTGGGCCCC
>JASDQU010383925.1:0-11082 GCA_032191745.1 Picea mariana | reverse complement strand
CAAACAAAAAGGCGCTTCACGTTTCGCGATTTCGGGATTCATGTTCCAAGGAACTCTGGTTCTTCGATCCCCGAAATCCAAAAACATGAAAGACTGAATCTAAGGTTTTCTTGGATCTTTTATTCACATGAACCTTCACTCGAAACTTGGGGTCAACTCCCAGACACACATCGGGATCCCATGTTTCAGCGAATCCGAGGACAACGCTCCACCGTTTCCCAAAACTTCTGATCCACGAGGGTCCAACAACCTGGATCCAATGGTCCAGATCTCTCTGGAAATCAATGGTCCTAATCAAATCTCAGCTTTCCACCTTTCGGGATTCTAGTGGAGTCTTCACCCCTTAACTCCTGATTTCGAATCCCCGAAATGTGTATGTGTCAGATCAACGATCCACCACCTGTCTCGATCCAACGGCTCAGGTTGGATGTCAGGATTTCATGACATGTGAGTCCTCAAAACTCTACCCATTGACTTCTAAACCTCTGACTCCCGAAGATCCAATTACATCGGATCTACGATTCAGGTCATCTGCTAACCAACAGCCTTGATTGAATCAGAGATTCCTGGCACGACTTTGGAATGTCTACGCTTCTATTTTTCCAATAGACGAAACCTCAAAGCTCTAGATCAATGGCTCTCGTTGATTCCAATCTAACAGATACTATTCCTCCTGAGCTTGTGAGTGATGAGAGGTTATCATCCTTATATTTTCCATTGATCTACTAGATCTAACGGTTCACGGAATTTTGGTATTCCTCCCTCTGATAATTCCACCGTCTGTTCATATTTTCAATAACTTCCAGCCACGAACTTGGCATCAACTCTTTTGGAATCATCCTCTGTGTTCAACCTCCGGATATTTCAAACTTTAACACAATCTTGTTTCTATATGCACTCCTTGTGTTGTATATGCACACTCGGCATACGAAATTTCCCGCTGTCTCTTCTGAGCTTTTAAGTTACTTACAAGACTAATCTCATAGTCATAACTCATACGGATGTCACCCTCTCTTTATGGGAACAACCAACAAGGGTCACTCACTCTTGGGAATTAGCAACAGTCCCAAAGGACTCCTCTTAATCTTGTTTAAACAGATTATCCTTGTTGTCAATCCTAACCATTATAGGTCAGGTAATCTGACCCTACATATTTTCATCAGTCCTCTCAACCATGACGAGTTATATGCTCAGGGTTTAGTCTTTTAATAATGCAGTAATTTATAACTTTCTAAGGACCCTACCATCCCTTATCATATTTCCCAAATCATGAAGGAGTTCTTCATTTGGATCTTAATTCTTACCTAACCAACCATCTCAATTGCAAGAGACTCTACCTGCTTTAGTAGGTAGCCATCGTCACACTATAACAAAACAACTCAGTTCCTGTCCCTTGTCTGGCTCGTGCAACTTCATAGCACCATTTATTCCACCTCTGTTATTCACACTCAGGTCTTATCAGTAATACTGATCAGTGCATTCCTACTCCTATAAGAGTAGTTACCATCTTAACAGAGGGGTTAAAGAAATTCCCAATTTACAGTTTCATTTTGCAGTCCTTCTTCTTAAAGAGAATATGCAGATAACAATATTTTCTTACGCGGCTCGTACATGAGCCCAAGCAGACCAAGTGTTGTAACCATGCTCTGATACCAATTTGTCACACACCCAATATGGCATAATAAGTTTTTCGCCTCTTCTCGAGGGACAGAATCCTCGAAGTCCTACGGGGGCCTAGCGCAGGCTAGTTCTTCCCTTGTCCACCTCCATGTGATCATTGGTTATGACCACAGGCCAAACAAACTAGGCATGTTTTCAAATTTCGTGACTTCACGATACAAGTGAGTCAAGTCTTTCAACTCTACAAACCCGGAAGCCCGAAATCTTACCTTCGAGGAGATCGACGATTGCGAGTCTCCCCCTGATCTGATGGTCCTGACCGTATCGGGATTTCGGTAACCGAGAGTTCGTAATGCAAGAGAGTCGAGTCTTTCGACTCTCCAAACCCCGAAATCTAAAATGGGCTAAGATATTCGGCTCCACCTTTGTCTCGGTGTCATGTGACCTCCAGCTAGGACGCAAGTCTCAACTCCTATCTCTTTCAAGTTTCACAACTTTACGATTCTCGTTGCAAGTGTTCCTTATCTTTTGGAATGATGAACCCCAAAACGCGATATAGGTCAATGGGGTGTTGAATCCTTCCCTGTGACGAGAACACGCCACCTATCACCTCCACATGAACCCTGCTCTGGGATGTACCACTTGTCATCCACGTGGCTCCTACATCTGGGATGTGCCACCTGTCCGCCCAAGCCTTCGACTTTCGGGACTCAAGAGAACAATGAACTGATGTTCCCTTCCCTTTTCAAACCCTGAATTCCTATTCACACTAAGTCGACTTGGAGTTTCACATACCAGGATTTTGCGTACCGGGATTTCACAACTTGCAAAGACGAGGGGTTCATACCATTGGGTTTCCTGGGTGCCGAAACACCGAAATCAATTCACACTACACCGCTTCGAGATTTCACATACAGGGATTTCGTGACTTACGAAGACAAGGGGTCTTGCCCTTGGGTTTCCCGGGTGCCAAAACGTCGACTGACAACCACGTGTCCTCTACAAATGGACAATCCAGGTAACTCCCATGGATCTTGAGATCTACGGTCCTTATTCCTTCGCTACTTGCGAAGGTTAAAAGGGGTCAAGGCATTAACACCTACGTTCCTTCCTCCAATCTAGCGGTCGTGACAGACCTTGGATCCTCCGAAAGGATCTCGTCCGTTCATCTAGCAAATGTAAGGGTACTTTCTTTCGGTATTTGCAACTCGCTATCCTTTCTGAGCTTCATCAGCTATAAAAGACTTGAGAACTTTGCGCTCTTTCTCCTGGATTTGACTCTTATAAGAGTCTTCAACACAACTAATGCGCTCCTTCATCAAGGGGTTCTGGGGTTCTATTTGATCGTAGAGAGCCTGTGCATATCGCCACTACCTCTCATGAGCTTAACAAACTTCGTCCTCCAAGGGGCTCAGATCGACTAGATGAGTAAACCAATGTACATGCAACTACACCTAAGGTCAACGAGCTCACGGTTCGTGGCTCTAGCTTAAGATGATATAGAACTCAAGAATTTATGAGAACAGGTCATGTCCAACGCATATAATTCCTTACTTTCCTAACTATACAACCAAGCAGAGATAGAAGGGATACAATATATCCATTAAGCATTCATTCACATTCCTGAAAGCATGCATAGTATAACCAATTCATACACAGTTACAGCTAAATTACACAGGATAGGAAATCACTTATCCATTACAGGTTGTCGCCAACCAACTGACCGTGGTTGTTCGTCCTTCCACCCAACCATAGGCTCAGAGGCATTCATTCTTAGCACTCTGGCCACCCTCGTGCCAAGCCATGATATCACCAGGGAATTCTCACAGTTCTCGAGGGTTCTCTCTCTGTTTCAGCTTCTGTTCGGGTCCTATTTTCTAAAACTCGGAGCTTTCTCACTTGGTTGTGACCTCGACGAGGTTTCTCAGATGCTCTTCGGCATCAAGCTCACGGCCTTCTATTCGTGATTCACTGGGGAGCTTCACGCCTCTCCCTTGGGAGCTTCCACCATCGTCTAGTGTCTCCCTCTCTTGCTGCCTCCATGTGTATAATTGTCACCTTCCTTCTGTCAAAAGGAAGCTTGGGTCCGCCTGGTCTGTCAGACCCTGCGGTACTTTAGGATGACTTCTTGCAGCTAGACCATGCTCCCATTCATGGGGGTGGTTGGTAGTTCAACCACTGGTTCTTGCCTCATTAACTTATTTCTCTCCCCTAGTGATATCATGGCTAGTACTTTCAAGGCTTCACCCCCACAGTCAGTTATTGGCAACTCACGCAATAATACATTTACATTTTCCTCATGCATTAGCATGGTAATTCCTATTTTATGATTATTTACAAATTGGGGGAAACAAGGTGTTACACCTAAGTTGAAGACATTTTTCATTCTTCTATGCAGTGTACTGGTGATGTTTTGAATCTGGTTTGAAATTTTGTCAAAAGACTTGGAATCTGGATCTTTCGATTATTTGAAAATTTGTATTGACAACAAAGATTTCTCACAATAGTGTTGTCTTAGTTTTTGTTGATGATTTCTGAAAGTGGATTATTAGAGATGTAACCTTTTATATTTACTAATATAAAGAGTAATTTTCTTGTTTGGAAAAAAGTGTTGCAGGATCCTTTTACAACTACTTTACTTTAACTTTCCACAAATATATATTAATACACCAATGACTAGTGATCCCAAAGTTGGGTATACATTGGTAAACCTATAGCAACTAATCTCCTTGTTGAATCTCATATTCAAAGGAATGAACATTACACTAATTGTAAAACTTGCTCAAGAGGATTTCCCAAGTATTTGGTCTTTTAAGAAACTACAAAAGTGTATTAAATAAATGTTCTTTCAGATGAATGTTTTCTTTATTCCAATGAAAATGACATCTTTTCCACAACATAGTTTCATTGTTTTCAACAACTACAATTTTTTTTATGATATCAAAACCTCATTAATCTCAAACTTGGATATCAAAACTTCATTAATCTTTTCTTTGACCATTATGACAACTCCTAATGAACTCAAATTAAAGCATCTTCAATGCATCGCACAAAAAAATTTGAATATCTAGTTAATGTTCCAAATGTAAAATGTTTAAAGATATATTTATGAAACCACATTTACTAGTGGATATTATTAAATATTTTTAAACTACAAAGTCTTCCTAAAATTATTAACTTATACCTCTTGAAATTGTGTGAAAATAATTATATAGTACTTATTATTTTGTTTGTTTCTTAATGATCATGTTAAACACAAGATTATTTCATTTAATTATAAAATATATCTTTTAAACATTAGGTATAGGTATTTGTTTGAAATGTTCAAGAAGTCAATATCCATATTGTTTTAATATTTGTCTATTAATGCTCTTGATTGAAATATCTTTTAGGTATTAGGTATGGATATTCGTTTGAAATGTTCAAGAAGCCAATAACTTCATTGTTTTTATATTTTTCTAATAATTATTTAAATTGAAAAATATTTTTATTTTGTATTGATATATATACCATAAAAAAAAATTACATTTATTCAAACCATTACATATATCTTCAATTTATTTTACCTTTGTATTTTAAATTAAACGATATACATATATTTAAATATACTATGTTTCAATATTTAAAAATAATGACATATCAAAATATTATTTAATATTATTTTCAATATAATGATAATTATTAAAATTAAAATCTATATTAATTTTGTTTTGATAAAATAGTTTTGGTTTTTTAAGCAAAATCGTTGTTTATTTTAAGAACTAAACCATTATATGGTAATTATCATCCTAATAATTTATGAGAAAATTAAAGTCTTGTTTCCATTAGGAAAAAAAAACTTTCTCAATTATATTAGAGTAAATATAATTTGTTCTCTTTGACTGAGTACATCAATGGGTTGAAATTGAATTGTCCAAGTAATTTTTTCTCCAACAATTGGGAGTCCAATTCGATGGAGAGAGAGATGTGTTTACATGAAAAAGAGGGTGAAAGAAGATAGTAGTTTGAGAAGCAAGAGAGAGTGTTGAAGCAAATGGAATAGCATAGTGGCTACACCAGAAAATGTTGAAGAAAAAAGTAATTTCTAAAGCTACTTGCAGAGTCCAATAAGAAGAAAAAACTTAGAAGATGTTGAACACATGGGAGGGGCCCTCATTGCCATTCAGCCATAGGTTGTAAGTGATCTGGCCCAGAGTTTTTTGAAGCGCAATATTGGAGAGAAGATCAGCCTCTCTGTTGTATTCTCGAGAAGTGTGGGAAAAGTTGAGTTCCTTGAAAAATTTTTGTAGAATTTTGATGTGGTTCGTCTAGGCCAACAGATTAATTGATTGGAGCTTTCCTCTGCGGTTCATCCATTCTATAATGACACTCGAGTCACCAATGAGATGGAGGTGTTCAATATTTAGTCTTGTGGCCAGGTGAGGTGTAGCCCAGGCACCCAGGAGTTCTTCCCTTGTTGTAGAGCCTAGTTATTTTTCAGGACTCAAAATAAATAAAAGTTTTCTAAAATCTCCTACTGAATTTAGTTTATAATTTCTCTCATTTTTTATTTTGGTTTGAGAATTTATGCAAGATGGAGGAGGAGGAGGAGGAGGAAATGGGAGAAATGGTTTTTGGGGAACTCTCACAGGGCACTGCTGTTGCTGGGAATTTTGGGCTTGGGGGCCAAGAAACCGCAAGGATTCCTGGAGCTAGGGAGCCAGAGAGGTTGTTCCTAGTTGGCTGGGAGGTTAATATTTAGTCTGGGCAAGAACAAGATCAAACAGAAAAGGGAATAGATAACCAACCTCAAGGTGGAGGTATGTATTATAATGTTGTTTTCATTATACTGTTGATATTATTATGTTGTTATCATTAATATGATGCTATGTAACACAATATGTAACACCCATCCAGGATGTTAAACAATTAATCTATCATTAAATATATACACAATAACAACTTTGTTTTAGCATAATTTCATTGAATTTCATTTACATAATTTTTCTACATTTGCTCAATGATAAATCTAGATAACATGATGAAATAAGTAATATGTTAACTCTATGATTTAGAACTTAAAACAATAATATATACAAAATATCAATAACCAAATACCACCAAAAAATACCTCCTCCTTAGCTTGTCGAAGCTCATAGGTTGTAATTTATTCTTGGGCGCTTCCAAGCATTCTTTTCCCGCTTACCTAGAGTGAAACAATGAAATCCTTCCAGCCAACTAGGAGCCTAGTCGGCTTCCTAGCTCCAAGAAACCTTTTGGTTTCTTGGCCCTCCATGCCCGTGACTCCAAGAAGATAAAAACACAAATGCTCAAAGAAAAACCATCATAACAAATATATCTTCCAAAGATTTCACAACCTCTCATCATGCTCAAACCTCTCCACCCCCCTTCCTCACCACTTCTCCTCCCTATTTATCATGTTTCCATACACCCTTCCCAAAGTCTTCTCAACCACCCTCATTATTATCCATCAACCTCCCTTATCTAGATTTTTGGGAAAAGATTAAAATAAAACTAAAATATAAATGACTTCCATTAAACAACAATAAATAAATGAAAAGTGTTTCTAGCTAATAAATGTAATTTGATGATTTTTCCCAAAATGTACATAACACCCCACCATGCTCATTTAATTCATCATACCCACCATCTATCAAAGTCAAGAAGGTATTTAATGCTTCTAGATATTTTACATGCAATATAATTTACATATTCAATAAACATTCAATTAAATAGTTAATAATTTACTTTAATAATTAATACATTAATTAATTGTACTAGTGTACATAGGTAAGGTATGTGTGTGTAGCTAGCGGACACATGTCTCATGTATGTACTAACGATAAACAACCTTTGCCTCTAGTGCATAGTTCCTATATGATCACTAAGACATGTAGGACAACAGATCAAGTAATGCATCATTTAATAATCTTAACGATCAAAATTACACCAATTCATCAATAACTCATTATCACACTTAAAATATGAATAGGAAATCAAAGAGGGTTTTAAACATGGTAGGAACCAAGTGAGTAAACAATAGTGGCATCTCTAATCCCCAATCAGTATTCTCAACTAACATTGAAGCATCTGTCCTTCCTAACCTACTTTCATCTTCCATCCTATCCTTTCCTCTGTTGGACTAAGCTGGAGTGTCAACTATATTGACCTAACTCTAGATAGAACTCGTAAGCGGAAGTGTCATACATCTCAACCAAGATTCCCCAAAAGGAAACTAGCAGTCGCCATCACACATCTAGGGGAGCGTGACTTCACACAACCCTCCCACGACTCTAGGTTTCAGAGGATAAACGGTGGGAAATAACTCCACCCCTCCTTATAGAACTAGGGTCAACACCCTACATCAAGCCCTATTGTGCAACTACTGTTCTTAGAGTCACGTCATCAAAAAACCACTCTGGGCAAGCTGTGTGTCCTGTCAAAACCACACTCACCACAAATCATAGAAATATTTTGAATCATAAATTAAATAATAAGTACAACATATAGCATATACTATCTTCTTGATATCTACGACATCTAAGTCACCTCAACACTACAGTCATTTGGCTATCGCCTAGCTCATTAAACTGCAAGTTAATTCACCAATAACTCATATCTATGCATATACATAATAATTTCATATAAGGATCCATATCTGTATTGACGTTCAATTTAAGAAATGGATGTTTATTTTTATCATGCCTGACATATATTATGCATTCACATCATAACTTGAACTAGTATCCACGTACCTAAGTTCCACATTTTAACTTGCATGTTTAAACAAACCAAAGAGCTATCATCATCATGAGTATACAATAATGAAAGTAATATCATGCAACCCATAATTAGGTCAAGATATACATATCTGAAATATCTATCCCAATCGAACTAAGCCCAGACAAATGTTAAGGATTGAATTACTAAGATGAGTAAACAATCAATGTTCTAACTCCCTAAAGGCCAAGATATGGGGCATTACATACACCCACCCTTCAAGAAAATTCGTCCCGAAGTTATGGTCAAATGACAAGTAATCATAATGCATGGTGTTTACATATCCCTAGGGTTAAATCTTGAAGAATTTTTACATGGTTATTACTTTGATTGGAATATCATAAACTCATCACTATGCTACTACTATGTTACCAATAAGGGGAAGACCTATCTTATTCTTGGTAAGATTCATGATTTTACTAACCAAGTCTTGTATGATATTCACTATAGTTCTAACTTAATGATAAAATTTCCATTAACTATCATATACTATAAAAGCCAAATTTTATAAAGAATTATAAACTTAAGATTTTTGTGTTCCTTTCTTTATATTAAAAGATTAATTTAAACATCTCAATAATTGTTTAGTTTATCTAAAATGTTATCAATCTTCAACCAAGTTATAATGTAATAGGTTGTTATTATTTTCTTATACCATGTTTAGGGTTATGATCATTCCCAAATAAGAAGAAAAAATTTCATGGTACAACTACAAAGTGTCTTCCGTGATAGAGAATCTTGTGTCATAATATTCTTGATCTTGTGTTATACTAGTCTCATTCGACCTTCACTTGATTAAAACATGTTGAGTCTTTTAATATATTGACTGAGACTGACCCTATTTAGTAGACACCTCACTATGCCTCAACTGTATGCTATTGCCACTTATAACTTAGTTAATACAAAGACATGCTTATCTTCTATATTTATTGTCCCTATGTTCCATATAGGACCCCCCCCCCATAGTTAAAGTGTAGTCTTCTAGCGGACTACTAGATAGAACCTTATCTCATCATCGATTATCTGGTTAAGTGAATCTTATATTAAGTTCGATATAAATTCCATCAAGTCATACATACCATCCCACCTATTATATATATATATATATATATATATATATATATAGACTTTGTCATGTTATGTCATCACTTCATGGTTTGTTTGGTCATTTTCCTCAACCTCACCTTCCTCTTAAGTCATAAAAAAAAATAGATCTCATCCAAGTTAAATGTTGAGTATAAGATTGTCTTCATCATAGTCAAGGCAAACCATTCTTTCTATCCAAACTTCACTATTACAAACGTACTTATACATAAAAGGAACCATGTTGACACTTGAGTTAGTGAACATTTTGATATCAAGTATAAATATAATATGGGTTCGTTCCAAAATCTTTAGTCACTTATCCTTAAAGTCTTCTCTTCTCACCATTGTATTTCACATGTCACAAAATTATATCCTCTATACCTACAAAATACTTACCAACTCTCGGCTCTAGTTCCTTTCTTATCCATCCCTAGATCTTTCAAATTCTCCCCTTACTATGAAGAAGTTTAACAATGGGAAGAAAATGTTCGTCATTCCTCAACTAGAATTATTTATTTATTTATTTTCAACATAATTTCTTCCTAGGGAAAAAAAAATTCTAGACCGAATAATGCATTTGAAGGAGTGTCCATTTATACAACCCACCCCTCTTATAAGGGACTTGTGAAAAATAATCCATAATGCTCCATTGAAATTTCTACCATGAAATAAATTTATGGGCGAAAGTGTTACCCTAATCCCAAGGGATACCCCCTTTTCTCAAAGCATTCTTTCATTCTTTTTTTTTTATTCAATGAACATTACCTAAGGTATTTATCACTCATCTTACTAATGTTAGCAACACTTTAAAAGATATACATGAACTCGACTACTCTGGTATGATCAAGTAAATTCAACAATTAAACATGAGTTGACTTAACATCACATTGGGCAATAGAAACTTGTCAATATGCCCATCACACATTATGATATAAATAAACATATTGTCACCATATTTCATTTATCATTCTAAACGCAAGTTCTAGGTTCACGAAATAGGCCTACTTAAAATATGCCATATCACTACACTAACCTAGATAATTGATTAAAGACAATCCATAACTGCTATTATGGTAGACTTGGCACTACACTCTCTCTAGGGTCAGGACTTTCCCACTCACACTTAGTATAGAAACAACCCAAGTGCATAAGCTATGCCCCTAAGCTAGAAAAACTTTTAATGGCACACCATACGAAATTCTCCATTAACTAAGTAATATTTTACTAGCCAATGATAAAATAATACACAAAGAAAAAGGAGGGTAATGAATGTATGTAATAAAAAGGAAAGAGAAGTACTCAAGGAGAGAATATATGAATTAACAACGATGAAATGATATAGGAAGAATAAATGTAAAATATATAACATGTAGAGTGAGTTTAAAATAAATTAATAAATAAAATAAAATAATGTTATAAGAAATAAAAGGTGAGAGATATGTGATAGAATTAAGAAATGACACGATTACGTAAGCATGATGAAGCAATGAGAGGCAGTAATAGAATGGTAATAAAAAGATGAGAAGATAAATTATAAATCCAGGAATAAAAATAATAAAGTAATGAGTAAAGAATGAGATATGGAAGATATATAAA
>JASDQU010383922.1:0-11082 GCA_032191745.1 Picea mariana | reverse complement strand
TACTTGTCGCTTGATTCATTCTGTAAGAAACCTTTCTACCCACAGTGTCTTTTATTTCTGAGTTACTATCTAATTGTGCGTGCCTAGAATGAGCCCCGGACTCAAAACATTTCCTGTGCTTTTGTATCTCCTGTATGTGTTGTCTTTATTCCTTGTTTGTGTTTTTATTTAATTTGTTTCTCCATGAAGAAGATCTGGATGAAGATTTGTGTTTTAATCTTTTGTTCCTTTATCCTTAAGTTATTAGTTTGTGCCTGAGCAGTCATCCATGAGCCGAATCGACTGTGTTTCACTCCGGTGTTAAAGATTTAGATTCAAATGCCCTGCTTTCCTGTGCATGGATAATAAGTGTAGGATCATTTCTCTACCCAGAAAGGAATTCTCTCATGGGAGTTTATTCCCTCCTTAGCCTCTACAATTATTGTGATTTATTCTCTACAACTCATGCTTCCACACAAATATTTTGGGGATGTCTCTCTAGTTCACCAAACATTTTATCTCCTCTGCAAATCACAGTTGCATTTCAATTTATTTGTTCTCGTTTTCACCAGTATCCTGGTGCTCTGAACCTCTACTTTCTAACATTCATCTTTTCACTTTTACAGAACCTTGAGTTCTTATTTTCCCAGCAAAACAATTTACCTCTGCGTTGTTTTGCATATCCCTTGGTTCTTCTTTTTCCCAGCAGAAAAATGATTTTACCTCTTTCTGTGTTGCACTTTGTTTTGCCCAGTTTTTGTTTTCTCCCTGCTTCCCTTCCATTGTAACTCTATGTTTTAGTGTAAACATGCCAGGGTAATTCTTGCATTTTAACTCAAGGTTTTGCTCTGTGTTTTGGGTGTAACTTGTCAGGGTTATCTCTGAGCTTTCTTGAAAAATGGACAGTGACCCTTCCTTTTTCGCAGGGCCTGGCCTTGACTCCTTACGAATTTTAATGGTACTCAGTTGCTACAAGATTACTTACCTTGGGAAAAATACGCCATAGTTGGGTGCACTGTGTCTCGCAGCTGCGAAACCCCAATCGTTTCCTTCTTGGAAAGATCCCTATGGTGATTTTCTTCACCATAAATTGTCCTCTTTTTTTTTCTCCATATGTTAATGCATTTCCTGGCCAGATCTCTCTCGTGATTTTGCTAGATATTTACCCCCTTCCATTCTCTTTTAAAATCTCTGAGATTCAGTGAAGAACACTACAATCTTGGGTTCAATGTCAGGTAGGAACTCTGCCTCTAGAAGCTGGAAATCTCGTGCTCCCCTTCCTTATAAAATTTCACTGGTTGACGTCGACCGGGGGCCCAGAGTGGATGGCATGGCTCAGGTGAAATCCCAGCATGATACTCTAACATGCCCTTACCTTCTTACTTGACAGATTATTGGATGCGTTGTTAAGGGACAGGTGGTTTATTTTTATTTCCTTTAAAAAGGGCATGTGTGAAGTTAGTGCCTCTTTATCGAGCCTCGGGGTTAAGATCTCATTTTTTTTACTTTTTGTATTTCAACTAGGCTAGGAGGCCGTTTGATTATTCTAGACAGCGTCCTGGTCTTTTAGATTTACAGGATTTTTTCTCTAGCAGTGTATGTATTGAACTCCTTTACAAGGATTCCAAGGGACTCTTGTTTAACGATTATTTAATTCATACCTTGCATGGAACACTTTTTATTACATTTAAGGGACCCTTCGAATAGAACCTTGGGATTAATGGTTAGCTATGTTCATGTTAAGGGTGTAGTGTAATTGTCACCCTTGACTTTGGGTTTAGTGAGGGCGAGGGTCCCTATAACTCTTGTAAGTGTTGGGTTTAGATAATGGATATTAATTACTAAATGAACTCGTAGGAAAACTTGATAGTTGGTAAGCATCCACTAGTTCTAATTTTCCTAAAGGGGTTCCCAAGCCAGCGGGCGCTTTGTTTTAACCTTAAGTGAATCCTCAACTTGGTCTTGAAGCTCTCCTTTTGGGTTATTTAAGATTGTCCTTCCTTAATCACCTAGGGTTCAGGGCATCTCTGAGTTAATGTTAGTTTATGTTTAGACAGTACATGCCTCAAAAAATGTTGATAATGGTTAATCCAGTGATGGATTAATCGTGCGCCTTAAGATAAAAAGTTTCACCCTTGCACCATGGAATAGCATCCATGGTCACACTTGCGCCTTAAATTTGTGATTAAAATAAGACTTGTAACCTCTTGTGCCTTGTAAATAGGGTAACTTCTCTTGCACCATGAACTTATTGCAATGATGATTGGTTTGGTAATTAGGTTACTTACGCCTTGTATTTTATTGATGAGGTAAGTTTAGATGCATGTTTAGTTTTCCTTGCACCCTGAGTCAATTTGGATGTTCACCAGTGCTCCTTTTAATTTACACTGAGGTATGATCGATTTTAATTATATCCTATTTCGCCTTGTGAGATAAGTCATTATCTCATGCATCATGTTGGGTAAATATTGGATTGATTCCTTAGATGGCTTGCACGCAAATCAATAATTTGATGTATGGTTGGTAGAGGGTTCAGACTCCTTGTGAAAACTGATTTATAACATATTGAATGGTTGTCGTAGATATCAGATATCTTGAGCAAATGAAATTTATGCAATGAATGATCGAATTATTGTGATTAGAAGTCCCGCACAGTGAATAAAATTGATAACTTCTCTTGCATCTTGGATTTAATTGATATATGATGAGTTATGTGAATGATTACTCATGTGCCTTGTCTAACTATGGATGAGGATTGTTGAATTGAATAGGGAGTTGTGTTACTGTGTGCCATTATTTATTTATGATTATTAAGGTTTATGTTCCATCATCTAATTGTATGGATGCACTGATGATGGGTCACTAATTACTGGTGTTACTGCGTCGATTTGTGTAGAGATTTTAATGGTAATTATGTGTCGTCTTTAGGTCGGGAATGATTGATGATGCGTTTAAGTTGTTCATTAATATGTTGATGTTGTGACAATAAAGTTTCTTAATTGGATATCTAATTACCAGCGCAAAAAAAAAAAAAAACTCTCATGTTGTTTGTCGATTGTTGTCGTAAAGGCACGGGTCATTACATATGGTATCAAAGCGGGTTCAACCCTATGACTGTGGATAGCCACGCCTTCCACTGAATTAAGCCCTTGATTAATATTGAGTGATAATTTAATTATTAACCTATCCTTACGGTAATCTCGAATAGAGGACGCAACAAAGATTCACAATGTGGTGCTGGGGAACGAGGCGCAACGCCTCCGGTAGCACCTGTGCTAGAGGTTTCCAACGCCCAAGGAGAAGAACAAGTCCCTAGGTAGGAGTCGATTGATGTAAGGGATGTGTATGGTCAGACAAGGAGCTTCTAGGGAATGTTAGAGGCCTTGACAAACCATCTGTACTGAGATAAGGCCAGGGCGCATGTACCCTTGAGGGTCCATAGCGCGCCCTAGCCAGTACTGGTCACCTTCACGAAAAACTATAGAATATTAAGTTCCTAATTTCATGAGTGCCACGGATGGCTCAGTCGTCGAAGCATGGATGGATATTGAGCCGATGTGCTTCATGCTTCGCAGTTACGACCTCCAGCATGGATTTCCTCATAGGAGGTATTTAGCTAAAGGGGAGCGCTCTTCTATGGAGGAAGATGCTCCTACCTCATCTAAACATGGTCGTCGAAGCCGTGTTAGGGGAATGGTTCTAGGAAAAGTAAATGTTAGAGGAAATCATTGAGCACAAGCTTGATGAGTTCAGTGCCTTACGACAAGGTGGTCGTATGGTTCCAGATTATGAGACCAGATTTATGGGCTACTTGAGTATGCCCCGCATCTGAACATGAAGAAGATGGAGATCAGTAAGTTTGCGATTGGCCTTAACTCCATATTTTGTGTGAAGGTGAGGATCTATATGCCTAAAATGTTTCACGATGCATTCCAGTAGGCCTCTTAGATAAGGAATATTTGACCACGGGATTCTGGGAAATAATCCTACAAGACCATCCGGACTAACAACCTCTGATGCGAAGTAGCACCAGACATCGTCCACACCAAATCTCTTGGTATCAAGATACATTCATAGGACCCTTGTTCACGACACCTTGACGATAGGTTCCTTAGCAGAGGGATCCCTACAGGCAACCATTGCTACCACGACAACACCACTAGCAACTGTCGTTTAGGCTTGTCAGCAGAACATACCAGGATCTTAGGCGGGTGGGCCAACAATTTCTATTTTGGGGTAGGAGTACAAGACCAAATGTGGGCAATGAACTTATGGAGAGTCACCTTACTAGAAATATTGTCTGGTTCAAGGGGCCAAAGTGGCTGAGTCAATAGGACACACTATCGTGGCAGAGATGGGTGAGGCCCATAGGATTCATGACCGCGGTGAATAACCGCCAAGCTAAAAAACAGTCCACTGTGCTTTAGGTGTCAGGTGCCTTTACCAAAGAACTTTTAGTTTTCTTAGACCCCGGTGCTACGGAGAGCTCTAATTATAGTACCATGATGAAGGTATTTAGGTAAGGGCATTCGACAATATGAGTCAGGATTCATCAATGTGGCTTCGAGTGCCAACCGGATGGTTGGAGGAAGGGGTATGAACTATCTCTTCTACCTGGGAAATAGTATAGTGAAGCCTATCCTACATCATTAACTTAAGATCTTATGACAACATGATAAGTATGAACTAGTTGGATTCGCATGATGTGATGCTCAACAGTAAGGCGAAGCATTTGAGTTGAACCGACGATGAGGGAAGGAGAAGAGTGACTATAGGAAGAAAACAAGGAGTATTCCTGAGCTTCATCCCTTCCCTACATCTATGGAGGAGTATTTGCAAGGGATGAAAGCTACATTCACTCCTAGCAATAAACGAAAAGGGATTGGCAGAAGCATTAGAAGACATCCCGGTAGTACGAGAGTTTGTGGACATGTTCCCAGAAGGGTTACCAGGTTTTTCGCCAAATCCAAGATGGAATTTACCATTGACCTAAAACCTAAAACTAAACCAATGGAAATAAATCCTTATTGGAGTCGACCCCTGAGTTACAAGAGTCGATAGCGCAACTTAAGCAGTTGCGGGACGTAGGACTTATACATCCAAGTGTATCACCTGGAAAGTGCTCCTTTTAATTTCATACAGAAGAAGGATGGGTTGGGGAGGCTCTTCCTGACTACTGTCGAGTATTCCTCGATGAAATTTGATATTTTCTCAGATGACGGAAGATCAGGACAAACTTTTATGCTTGGTACTACAGTGTTGCGAGAGAAAAAATTGTGGGAAGAGTTCGCAAAGCTATTGAGGATTCATTACTTAGGGCATGCCATCTCCGACGAAGGTATCGATGTGGATTCAGCAAAGTTCGAGGCTATTATGGAATGGCCTGCGCTGAAAAATGTCCCAGAAGTGTGTAGCATCATGGGTTTAGCGGGATACTATCGACAACTCGTAGAGGGATTTTCGAAGATATCAAATCCAATCACAGAATTGCAGAAGAAGAAAAATAAGTTTGTTTGGACCAAGAAATGCGCGAAGGAATTTCAGAGGCTCAAGGAGTTGTTGACGATAGCACTGATACTAAAGGTACCTAACATGGATGTGGACTTCTTGGTATGCACTAACGCATCCAAGGAAGGCTTAGGTGGAGTCTTGATGCAAGATGGTCAAGTGATCGCTTACATCTCGAGAAAGTTGAGAAGGCATGAGGAGAACTATGTGATGCATGATTTGGAGTTGTTAGACATTGTATATGTCTTGAGAGTTTGGATACATTACCTGATTGGATGGAAATTTGAACTAAAAATGGACCATTGTGGACTACAACACATTTTTACGCAAAGCGACTTGAACACGTGACAACGACGTTGGTCGCAATTGCTTAGTGAGTACGATTTCAAGATTACTTACATAAAGGGAACAATGGACAGAGTGGTTGATGCATTGAGTCGGAGACCACGCATATTTTTGGTGATGCCTATTTAGACGAATCTACATGAAAATATTCTAACTTTATATCACAACAATGACTGGTACAAAGAGGTTAAGGATTTTATCGGACAAAACAAAATGATGGCACCAATATTTGAAGGATTTACGTTGGACGACGACAGATTATTGAGATTTAAAAATCAAATTTACATACCACCCAACGACGAGTTGAGGAGTTTGATCCTAAATGAGGCTCATAGAGCAGTGTATATGGCTCATCCTATAGTCACGAAGATGAGGGCAGACCTTAAACCCTTATTCTTCTGGAAAGGAATGAAGGTAGACATAGTCAACTAGGTGGATATATGTCTAGAATTTCAACAGGTGAAGGCTGAAAATAGAAATCTGGCAGGATTACTATAGCCACACGATATTCTAGAATCGAAATGGGAGGTAATTTCGATGGATTTCGTTGTTGGATTTCCACTGACAGTAAGGAGACACAACTCGATTCTTGTGGTAGTCAACAATCTGACGAAGAGTGCTCATTTTATTCTTGTGCATACGATGTATTAGGCACCTAACATAGCTATAGTTTTCATCAGCGAGGTAGTGAGGTTGCATGGCGTTCCTAAGAGGATTATATCCGATAGAGGATCGGTGTTTACAGGACGATTTTGGACTAGTTTCCAAGAGGCCTTTGGAACCCAACTTAACTTTAGTTCTGCATATCACTCAGAAAAAGACGGGCAAACCGAGCGAAATAACCAAATCTTGGAAGATATGTTGCATATGTATGTGATGGACCAACAAAATAGTTGGAATAATTCTTTCCACTAGTAGAATTTGCATATAACAACAGTTATCAAAGCACCATTAAGATGGCACCTTTCGAGTTTCTTTATGGGAAACCATGTTGAACTCCTTTGAGTTGGGATCGGATTGAGGATAGGGTCTCGGTGGGACTCGAAGTGATCCAACAAATGGAAGAACAAATGAAAACTATAAGACAAAGGATCAAGGAAGCACAGGATCAGTAGAAGAGTTATGTCGATGCGCATCATGTTGATCGTAGTTATAAAGTTGGCGATCGAGTCTTCTTGCGGGTGAAACTGCATAAGAGTTCAATAAAGTTTGGAAAGGGTGTTAAACTCTCTCATAGGTTCATAGAACCTTTCAAGATTGTGGAAAAGAAGGTGCTTGTGGCCTATCGACTAGCCTTTCCTGATTCTTTGAGGCGTATCCACGATTTTTTCATGTATCGGTTTTGAGACATTATGTTAGTGATCCTACACATGTTATTGACATGAGTTCCTTTCAGGTATCGGACGAGGGTGTTCTCACAGCGAAGCCAATCCGCATCCTGGACCATCGCATTCGACAGCTACGATGTCAAACAGTAGATCAAGTCAAGGTCTAGTGGGACAACTATAGTCCGCACTCGTCGACCTGGGAGGATGCATATGATATGCGTAAGCAATTTCCATTTTTTTTGGTAGCTAGACCTATGATATTCTGATACACTTTATTTTGACACTTACATATTGTGAAACTTTGGGACAAAGTTTAAATCAAGAGGGGGTGTATATAACATCATTCTCTTGCGCACACTGAGCAGACTTATTCTTTGAGGACATTATGTGCAAGTGATCCGGGTCGTTATACTATTGGTTGTTTTGATTATGATTATGATTATGAGATATAGTGGATTTGATGATATGTTATTTTGTTGTATTTACATAAACAAGTGCTATTGAATGGGTTCCCCTGAGTTTAAAGGAATCTGGACATTGAGGATGTCAAGGCATCAATGAAACCCCTTGGACTCTGGATCGAGTCAGGGAGTGGATTGTTAGGGTTTGGATGTTGTTGATATGACATATGTACATATGATTAGTTAGTATGATGTTGATTGTTATTTCTGACATGATTCATTGATGGATGCAGGATGATGATAGATTTCCGACCAGACTCACATTTGGAGTAAAGGGGTCATGCACGACAACTAGATACATTGAGAAATAGGTGTGGTAGCAGCCCTGCCATAGCCTACTAGCACTCCCGTCGTGGCTCGAACTGTAGGTTAAGGATTACCTAGTTCAAGAGACCCGTGATGTCGTGAGGGAAGACTATGACAGTCTCTCATGATGATTCTAAGGGGCGCACAATAAGGCAGGTTCCTTATTCCTTAGAGGCCATTAGTCTCCCACAAGATCACCTGACGTAGTATTAACTCCAGGGGTTTGACGTCTACCAATTCATTCAAGAGGTGAGTGGCACCCTTGGAGCACATAGTGCATCTTGAAGGGCACGTCGCACAAAGAAAACGGAAAGAGGTGAGTGGCACCCTTGGAGCACATAGTGCATCCTGAAGGGCACGTCGTGAGTTTAACTAGTATGTTAATAAACCTAGTGCCTAGAAAACTATGCCTCCTTAGGACCTGGTCGGTCTTAAAATGAATGATGTGATAAGTAAAGTTTAATAACAGATTTTCCCTTAAAAACTGTCGCCAAGCCTAGTGAATTGAAAACCTACGTCTGAGTAGAACCTTTGAACCAAAAAACTAATTAGACATGTAACAAGAAGGGGGTAAAGAAAATTCAAGCATTAATAATTAAAGTGGAAATTTTAATAAAGGTTTAATTAATAAAAGGGGTATTTGGTTGTTTTTGTCTAAACCTGCTAATTCTGAACTTAGTTATATAAAGGGGAAACTTTAATAAAAGGGGAAACTTAAAGAAAAGGGGGAAACCTAAGAAAAAGTGGAAACTTAAAGAAAAGAGGAAACTTAAAAGAAAAAGGGGAATGTCAAACTTAGTAAGGAATCTAGCCTTTGGAACATTCTATTTATGAACTCAACTAGGAATTAAGTAAGGTGTAAGTCATTTAAGAATTGTAAGGGAATATTGGGACACCGAGCAGTGTTTTTAGGAATGATTTTAGGTGGGTGAGGGAAACAGACAAATTTAATTAATTAATAAATTGATTTTCTGGTACAACAAGAGGATCGGGCGACATGTGTACGAGGGAGGTTTTTTCAAAATTATTTAAATGAAAAAGGAATCTAATGAGGTTTTTTGGAAACTAATGACTAATACAACTCTATAAAAAGGATGGCGGAGGAGGATTAGGGGATCACATTTCGCTTGAGTAACGTTACGTTGTCAAAATTTTATCTTGACTGAGTTTTCACTTGTGGGATTTGGGATACCCAGCTCAGGTGATGAGTGGTAGCTCGACCTTGCAAGGTGAGATGGGTGCTAACAGTCTCTGGTATTGTGTGTGTGGCCCCTTTGTGGCTAGGGGGGCTCAGGGGGGAGAAGAGTACCCCTAGCGTTGGCTGGGAGATATCGGTGAGGTCTCATCGGTCGGCAAGCGGGATCTGGATGGAGAGAACGCACAGGAGAACCTCTTTGCCCCGTCATTGTCGGTAAAGGTACGCCTGTTAAGGTTGTTACTTGTAATAAAGTTTAATTTAAACTTGTTTATTTTTCTATATTCGTATGGCGATTTAATTTCCATGAGTTTCCTTGCACATGTGTTTCTCCGGTGATTGTAACAGATTTTGTTTTGGTAACATCATAATTGGTAATTGTAATATCCTTGTCGCTCGATTCATTCTGTAAGAAACCTTGCTACCCACAGTTTCTTTTATTTCTGAGTTATTGTCTAATTGTGCATGGCCAGAATGAGCCTCAGACTCAAAACATTTCATGCGCTTTTGTATCTCTTGCCTACGTTGTCTTTATTCCTTGTTTGTGTTTTTATTTATTTTGTTTCTCCACAAAGAAGATATGGATGCAGATTTGTGTTTTTATCTTTTGTTCCTTTATCCTTAAGTTATTAGTTTGTGCTTGAGTAATCATCTAGGATTTGAATCGACTGTCTTTCACTCTGGTGTTAAAGATTTAGATTCAAATGCCCTGCTTTCATGTGCATGGATAATAAGGGTAGGATCATTTCTCTGCCCAGCAAGGAATTCACTCTTGGGTGTTTATTCCCTCCTTAGCCTTTGTGGCTATTGTGATCTATTCTCTACAACTCATGCTTCCAAACAATAATTTTGGGGATGTCTATCCAGTTCACCAAACGTTTTATCTCCTCTGTGACTCGCATATGCGCTTATATTTCTTTGTTCTCGTTTTCATCAATCTCTTGGCACTCTGAACCTCTACTTTCTGAAATTCATCTCTACATTTTTACACAGCCTTGAGCTCTTATTTTCCTAGCAAAATGATTTACCTCTGCGTTGTTTTTCATATCCCTTGGCTCTTCTTTTGCCCAGCGAAAAAATGATTTTACCTCACGAGTTTACCTCCCTACGTGTTGCGCTTCATTTTGACTAGTTTTTGTTTTTTACCTGTTTCCCTTCCCTTGTAACTCCATGTTTTGTTGTAAACATGCCAGGGTAATTCTTGTGTTTTACTTCAAGGTTTTTCTCTACGTTTTGGGTGTAACTTTCCAAGGTTATCTCTGAGCTTTCTTGAAAACTGGACAGCAACCCTTCCTCTTTTGTAGGGCCTGGCCTTGACTCCTTACGAATTTTAATGGCACTCAATTGCTACAAGATTACTGACCTTGGGAGAAATCCGCCATAGTTGGGAGAACTGTGTCTCGCAACTGCGAAGCCCCAATTGTTTCCTTCTTGGCAAGATCCCTGTGGTGATTTTATTCACCAGAAATTGTCCTTTCTTTTTCTCCATCTATTAATGTGTTTCCTGGCAAAATATTTGTGGTGATTTTTCCAGAGATTTAACCTCGTTCATTCTCTTTTAAAATCCCTAAGATTCAGTGAAGCACACTAAAATATCAGGTTCAATGTCAGGTAGGAACTCTGCCTCTAGAAGTTGGAAATCTTGTGCTCCCCTTCCCTATAAAATTTCACTGGTTGACACCGATCAAGGGCCCAAAGCGAATGGCATGGCTTAGGCAAAATCTCAGCATGATAATCTAGTGTTCCCTTACCTTCTTACTTGACAGATTATTGGATGCGTTGTTAAGGGACAGGTGGTTTATTTTTCTTTCCTTAACAAAGGGAGCGTGTGAAGTTAGTGCCTCTTTATCGGGCCTCAGGGTTAAGATCTCATTATTTTTTACTTTTTTTTATTTCAACTGGGCTAGGAGGTTGTCCAATTATTCTAGACAACGTCTTGGTCTTTTAGATTTACAGGATT
>JASDQU010383919.1:0-11082 GCA_032191745.1 Picea mariana | reverse complement strand
TGGAAAATAATCAAGGAGCTTCATCAGGACAATGATGAACAGAAGTTTTGACAAGAGTTGATGGAGAAACATCTAGATCGGCTTTTGGACTCGGGTGTGAAGGATTCAAAGAAGCGGCGCAGTGAGGAGGACCTACTCCAAGCAATGATGGTCCCTAAATGGCCAAATTCGTCAAGGAATTTTTTTCCTTACAACTATCTTGGTAAATAAGTTCTCATGTCATGTTATGTTTTATTTTTTGTAGCTTTTGTATAGCTTGTCAAACCTCAAATATATTTCTTTTGGTATATTCATAGACCTAGAATGATATATTTTAGTCTAAACTCTGTAATTATGTCAGTCTTTAGTAGTCACAGTATGATTTTTCGGAACTTTTATTCTTGGTGGTGGGGTTGGTTTCCTTCCATGGTAGCCTCAACACTCTTGTCCAAAACTTCTTTTGTAACTTTTTTTCATGAAAGGTAATACAAGTAGCTAGCTTACAATTTTTTTTTATCATCGACTCTTATTTTCCAATGCGAGATTAAAATAACCATGCCACCTAAAATGACTTGTCGGTGGTCTATAAGGAAGAAAATTTTCACTTCTACTAGAAGTTTTTATGTCTTGGATTATTAACCCGTTTTCTTTCCTAAAATGACTTTTTGGTGGTCTAATTTGTTTCCTTATGTCCGAGGAAGATAAACTATCTTAACTAATCAAGAGAAGTTTTAGGTCTTACTTTGAAACCAAAAGATGTTTTTAGCCTAAATAATATCTGCAAGAGTGAGGCTACCCCCAATTGAGTCATGTGCTCTTAGTAGCATTTAACCTTAATCCCATACATGAAACTATATACTACCTTTAATAATAATTTAACCTCTTACTCTTAAACTAAATTTACAATTTTTATTAATTTTTTTTAAATATTTCATAATTTTTTATTATATTTTTTATAAAAAATTATTTTATCTAAATATTTTATTAAAATAAATTAATTTTTTTTATCAATTTATTTACTATTATTATTATGATGAATTATGATAAAATATTCTTGTGAACTTTCTCTCAATTATTTCATTTGAATAAACAATCATATTTCCATATTTATAAATATTCTTGTTTACTTTCTCTCAATTATACCATTTGAATAAGCTCTCATATTTCCATATTTTTCAGATATACTAAATAATATGCAATGAATTTTGTTAAGTTTTTCTTCATCTTTCAATAACATATTTTTTTATAATTTTTAGTCAATGCTTATTTTCTTCAAATCAATAGTTTTAAACAAGTTTTGGTCAACCTTTATTTTCCTCAAATCAAAATCAATTAAATAAATTAGTATGTTACAAAATGATTCATCCCTATTAAATATAAAAACAAGATAATAAATAAACTCTAAATTGAATATACAAATTGAAAAAATAAACAAATTTACGGTTGGATATTGAAATGGAAATTCTTAAAAACATAAAGAATTATAGAAAATGCTACATCAATAATACATTAAAATTAAAATATATAAAATTGGTTATATGAAAATCTAAACATCATCATATAAGAAGTGAAAATAATCTTTTTTTTGGTTTTTAATAAAATAATTAATAATGACATATGAAAGTTTCTAAAAAAAAAAAATCTAAAGTTTTTATTTTTAGAAAATTTCTTATTAGTGTTTTTAAATTTTTTTTTATATATTTTAAAAATAAAGTAATTTTTTAATAAATTAATAATTTTTTTGATGTAAAGCCTCTAAGCAATTTAATTAGCAAGTGTAGTGATATATAAGATTCTTAGTTCAAATCCCTCTCACTTGCTCGTGCCTACGAAAGGAGCATAAAAAAATAACAATCATAAACTTTTTGACCTATCAAAAGATAAAATAAGTAAAATCTAAAAATAAAATTTCAAATTTTCAAAAAAACAATTTAATAAATTGTTTGTTTAAAACATTAAAAAACTTTATAAAAATTCATAACATAACATTAAATTAACTCAAAATCAAAACACTTTGACTTGAAAATGAATGAAAAGTATACACCCTACATTGATAGGGATTAATAAAATGTTACCTTGAGTTCTCTTCTCCGTGCTCATTAAGTTGTTCCTCGTAGTTTTCTTCTCAATGTTCCTTTCGGTGTATTTCATATTTCTCACATAGTCTATCATAAATTTCAACCAATATTTCTCCCTATGTTCTCCTTTGGTCTTACGCATGTTCTAAAGTATCAACCAACATGTATATTTGTTGTCTTCCATGCAATGTTTTAATTTCTCATGTTATCCCTATTTCAAAGTTGTCTTTGCTTCTAGTCTACCATTAATTTTGGTTCTTTTAATCTTGACCATGTTGACTTATAATTCTCCATGTTGACTTATAATTCTCATATGTTTAAATACCTGTAGAGATTCCAATTACAAAATTAGTTTTAACTGTGATTTTACAATTTTCTACTACTAACTGGAGTTTTACTAGCTAAAAGCTTAGTGTCACAAAATTAGGCTCTAATACCAAGTTGTGGAGCACTCTTATCAATGTCATTATTTCAATAGATAAACTTCAAACTATATTATTTTATTGAGGAGAGACTCATGGTTACTTCGTATTGGTTGTAACCTTTATATTATTTTATTGAGGAAAGACTCATGGCTACTTCTTATTGGTTGTAACCTTTCTAATAAGTAGTGTATTTCAATTTCTTCTTATAAATATTGAATATAAAACATTTTTTTGAAAAAAAGTATTAATATAAAATCATTTTAATTTTAAATTTATGAAAATTAATGTAAATTCTTCTTAATTTTAAATTAAAAAAAAAAAATTAATTCTAAAAAAAAATTGTATAAAAAATAAAAGATACTAATATCATAATTATAATCTTGTGTTAATGGAGGAATGTATCACGAACCTTGTAAAGCAAGTTCAAAATGTTTCAATAATGTGTAAAGCAATTGGTGGGGAATTGGTCGATTTGACAAGTTGGAAAATGAGATAGACTACAAATTGAACTTGATCCATGGGTGGGTAGTAAAGGAAGACACATATTATCCCCACATTTGATTTTAGAGTTACGAGGCAAAGGATACTATATGTTATGAAGGTTGTAAATTGGCACAAAACAAACCTTTAGATCCAAGAATGGTTGACCTAGAGGGAGCTACAAATTGGAGAGAAGTATGCAACTAAATGGAAAAGATAAACGTGTTATTTAAAAGGTAGAAATGTCAAAATTAGAGAGGAGGATGATTAGTTGGTATGGTTTTTAAACCCATCAGGGGATTATGTACCAAAAATCCTGGAATAAAGCACTTGTTGAGGAGGGAAAGGAGGAACAACATGTATGGTGATCGAAAGTCTTATGGAAACTAAAGAGTCCAAACAAATCCAAATTGTGTATGTCGATGATATTAAATAATAGGGCACCCACATGGGACATACTAAAAAAAATAATCTTTGTTGGACGTAGTTGGCGCGTCTTGTGTTAGAAAGAAGAAGAAACAAATGCACATAGCATTATGATCTGTCCTTTTACAAAGGAAGTATGGAAGGAAATGGAAAGGATGATATGATTTCAAAATTTATGGGTAGGTGATTATATTGAAGAGGCCTCTAGGTTATGTTGTGCTGACAAGGATACACCAAATATTAGACCACTTCCCTTATTTCATGGGGAGTTTGGCTAGCGAGGAATATGAAAATATTTGAAGGGAAAGAGACACTACCTTTAAAATGGGTTGTCCATGCTTTAAGAATCCTAAATGTACACCTACAATCTTACGAGAAACAAACAATACACTATCATGTGGAAGAGGTAATAAATAAGAACATTCTATGGAAATACTTCAATGGGGCCTCTCAGGGGATCCCTCCCAAGGGTGGAGCAGGAGGAATAGTGTATTTATATCAAAACCATAGCATTAAATTCAAAGCTAGAATTGGTTAAGAATTAAATAATTTCTATGAGTTGATGGCCCTCAAACTAATTTTAAAATCAGCCCAATAATCATGAGTTTCTCATATCCAAATATATGGTGACTTGCTTCTTGTAATACAATGTATGTGAAAAGAAATAACATTGAGAAACTTTACATTACAACCCTTATTTAATATGTACATTCATTACTTTCATATTTCTCACAAAGATCTTTTTCACACATCTACAAAGACAAGAATAGGATAGCGGATGAAATTTCCAAAGCTGGAAGAAAGCTAGATCCAGGAACCTGGATTGTATTAGTATAATAGGAAGGAAACACCTTTGATTATGCTCATGAATCTTGGATATAAATCTACTTACTTTTTTTTTTTAAATATCTTGTATAAATCTAAGAGTTAATGCTAGTAAATAAATATGAAATAAATCATGTATTTATTTTTGGTTCCTTATTGAGACGATGACATAAAACATTGGTAATCTTTTAATTATAGTACACAGAGTATGGTAAAAAGGCACGTGAGATAAAAATATATGTACAAGGTTGAAAGCGATTTTTTTAAATGCATCTAGCATCTGGTACAATATAATTTTGTTTATATTAATAAAATTACAAACTTAAAAGTAAAATAAAAATTGTAACCTTGTGTTAATATAGATTTATCTTAATTTTGAATATGGGGGGAGGATGGACGCACTGTGGAAACCCTAGATTATCGCCTCTTCTATCAACAATTGCTTTTGCGGTTTGTCTTGGCATTTTCTGCAGGGATCTATAGCTAGATAGTCAGTGACAAAAGAGACATCTACCTTGCTCTTTCGTGGATGCCTATGGAGGAGGTTGGGAATATTGTGGAATTTTCCCCTCAACTGCTGGAGGGATAAAACTTTTGGAAGTTTCCATTTGGCAGTAGGTCGTCACCTAGGTCAGAGCAGTTTTTTCCTGAACCGACGATGGATGGAAGGCAGGTGGTTCATGATTTCTTTTCTTCGGGTTTGTATCATTTGGAGGGATCATTTCGGTCGTAGTTCTACCCATCTGTGTTGTTGGACCCATGGTTATCGGGTTCGGAGATAGGATTGGGATGGCCCGACCCGGTTATGGCTCATGTAGGTGGGGGTTTCCCTTTCAAAGAAAAATCTTGTGCTTCATTGGGACCCACTTCCCCGATCTCATCTGTTTGGATGGAATATGGGATGGGTTTAGCTTCAAAACTTTATGGAGATGTAGGAATCTCATATATGGGTTTCCTAAGGTCGGTTCTAGCAATAGATCTTTTTGGTGGAGATTTGTCAGAGTTATTTTCTCTTCCTGAGCCAATTCCGAGTATATCTCTTGGTAGTAGTGGTATGTTGGGTCCGACAGCTTTTTTCAACTCAGTGCTTTATTCTTTGGCTCCCAGCACTATAGATGCAGGAATTTTGGGCCCAGAAATTTATGTGGAATGTGGAGAGCCTCCTACAGTTTCCCTAGTCCTAGCAGAAAATGCTTCCCTGTCTTACCAATCCTCCCCAAGGCGACAGAAAAATAAGTGTGTCAAGAATAAAGGTGAAGCCAAATTGATTCTCAGGCTTGACATATGAAAGCTTGAGGTTGTGGATATGGCGGATTCAACTTTGGTGGGCATGGAATGTGGGCATCACTTCAACATTGATATGTTAAAGGAATGGTCAAATCACTTCTGGGCAACTTCCCTAGGGAAGGCTCCTTTTGTTCAAACCCTAAATCGAGGTTGGTTTTGTTTCAAGTTCAGGTCGATCGTCGAGGCGGATTAGGTTCTTTAGTAGCCTTGTAGAATTGACTCCACCCCGATCATTCTCAAAAATTGGTCTCCTTTATTCGATGTAATTCATGAGTGGATGGATGTTGCTCCAATTTGGGTTAGGCTTAAAGGGCTTCCTGTGGATTTCTGGACAAAGAAACGTTTCTTAGTGTTAGGGATTTTTTTGGGGAATTTTTTGGATGTGGACACATCCTTCTTAGAATATCAGGAGATGTAAATGACCAGGATTCTAGTGTCCTTGGACATCCGAAAGGGCCTGATTTAAGAATTGGAACTAATATTTGGGGAGAAGTATCTCAAATAGAAACTAGATTATGAAGGAGTCCCCTTCTAATGCCAAAGATGCCATCAATATGGGCATATTGAAAATCAGTGTAGTCTTCATCTCCAAGGGAGATCTGATGGTTCACACTCAGCTACTTAAAATAATAGACTAGTGTCGCAAAGGGAATAACTCTCTAAACAATTAGTGGGGGAGGGCAGGTGAAAGATCCATTTCTTGCTTATCATGGCCAATCAGGAGGTGTAATAAAATATGGGTCAATCTCCTCCACTGAAAAGACAGAGGCAGGTCTTGGAACTCCAACTTGCCCGAAAATTCCAAAATCCAATACAATGCAAAGTAATTCAACAGATCATATGGGTATTAATTCCATTCTACTTTTGATCCAGGTGGATATTGGTGGCCACCCACTTGTTCCAAACTCCAACTGGCTCATCTTAACATTTTTCAGTTCAACATCTTTCTCTGTAATGGGGACATTTATTTGTAATTGTGGCTTCTGCACTTACGGGTCTAGGTTTAATCCCTACATAGCATCCAAGTGGATATCGGTGGCTTTCCACCTATTCCAACTGGATTATTTTGGAATTTTTCATGTCAATACATCTTTTTTTACTTCCAGGGCCATTTTGGGGATCTAAACATATTTTTCTTGGTTTCCATAGTCAAACTATAAATGGAGTAAAATTTTGATGTCATAATGCATAGTTCTCTAAAATACCTTTCCAACGGACTATCACACGCCTAAAACGGAGATCGTATGCAAAAGTTACAACCTTGAGAAGTTAATGTACTAACTTACCCTAACAAAGCCCACATGAATTTTGGTGCTTCGTCTCCTAGGGTTAGATTTTTGGATGTCTAATGTTTTGGCATTCATGTTTATCATAAAAAGGCCTTTAGAGCCTCATTTTAATCATCTTCTTGCAAATAAGCGTAGCCGTCACATCTCTTCTCAGAGTTAAAGTTGCCACCATCCTAGTGAGTCTTGCACTCTATAGTATTACAGTCTCTATACATTTCTTTCATTAATTGAAACAATGTATTGTTGTATTTCTCTATTTATAGCAATTTTTATGTGTATTTCATTGTAATATCTCTGCTTTCTTTTCGTTTCGAAAATAATCTGGATTATTCGTATCAAAGCAGGCTACTCTTGATCGTTTTTCAGTGCATGTCCCTGACGAGGTCTGAGTATAGCAAGTTGGGTCTTTATTTTTTCTCTCTTAAGGACAATCGCTCTCACACACCCAAGAAACACTCTATGGCGGTAGAAAATAAAAACGACGGAGCAGAACATTCTATTAACATGTTTCTTGAGCAAGCTCTCGCACGACAAAGGAAAGAAATGATGGATAATTTTTCCCACATCCTTCCACACCTGTCGATAGCAACATGCACATCTTCATCAAGCAACCACTTTGGAGGAACCTCTCCCTTCAAGATACAAGTTGATTTTTATATTCTCGTATTTGAAGGTTAGATAGATGTTGATGCTTTAGAAAAATGGTTGAATCTTCTAGAAGATTATTTCTCTGTTCACAATTTTTCCAACAGGGAAAAGATCACCTTCGCACTCCTCAAGGCTCTCCCCCATGTCAAACATTGGTGGGAAACTTACTGTGAGCAAAGTTCCACAGAGGAATCTGGAATATATGGGGCCGAGCCCATTTGGGATTTTTTTGTGGATGTGGTCAAGGAAAAATACTATCCTGGTGATAACTATGAAGACCAGTACATGAGATGGACCACATTGCGACAAGAGAAGAGCCAAACAGTGTTGGATTTCAAAAATACTTTCCATACCTTGCACACCAAGATGGGTATCAAAGACTCTGAGCGGCATCTGATCTTGAAATATCATGGGGCTCTGCATAAGTACATCCAAACCGAAATGGATTTCCTAAACATCTCATCATTGGGAGCTGCCTATCGATATGTTGTCAAAATTGAGCAAAAATTTAGGCACCAGAACAAATGGGAGTTTGGGTCTGCAAATCTGCAACAACCAAAGTATGGTAAATACGTCCCTAACCAACAAGCCTCCGACAACTAGTCCAAGACACAGGAAAATAAGGGTAAAGGAAAGAAGAATAATGACACTAGGAAGTGGAGTGACTTCCACAAAATCCCCTGACACAACACCGATGAATGTCGCTCGAAATAGTCATTGGTGGTCGAGGTCAAAGACAAGGAGTCGAACCCTCATTTGGAATATGATCTATAAAATATTGAAAACAAATAGATCATCGATGTAGACCCTAATTCTATTGTCACGACCACAACAATTCAACCCAAAGAACCAGTAGATCCTGAAGAGGGGGAGCGCCTCTTCCATTCACAGATGTGGGTGAAGGGGACTATTTTTCATTTCATTGTTGATAGCGGTAGCCAGAAGAACCTTTTCTCAACTGAGGTCATCAAATAGTTAGGGTTGTTGACAACACCACACCCACAACCATACAACATTGGGTGGCTTCACCAAGGACGAGATCTCCATGTCAGCCAGTAGTGTCGCCTTTCCTATGGCATCCATCCCTTCAAGGATGAGGTAGTGTGTGATTTTCCCCCTCTTGATGTATGTGATGTTGTTTTGGGCCAACCATATATGTGGAAGGGTCATGTTGTTTATGAGTCTTGACCCCATAATGTCATTATTACTTTGGGGGGGCATATCTACAGAATACCAGAGGTAGTTCTGACTATTGTTCCACCCAAATAGTGTCGCAAGGTAATATCTCATACTGCAAAATTCATTCACTTCACATTTTTTTCAAAGGATGCATAGAACGCCACTACAATTATTGCAACCTCAACACATTCTATCCAGTAGAAGCATATTGCAGAAGAGAAAGTGGATAGTTTTTATTCACCTACAATAGTGCCTACACAATGCCACATCCAGCCCAGAGACAATAGGTTGGTGGAACATATTCAACCCCGCCAGCAACAGGTTCGTGATAGCCTTCCATGGACCAAGTAGTGAAACTTCTCCAACAAGCCACACAACTCACAAAGATTCAGATTCAGAAAATGCTTTCCCCTCTTCTTTGGGCACTTAATGCAATGGAGACCATTGGTTACTAAGGGGGGAGGATTTATCCAAGTAGATATTGGTGGCCACCCACCTGTTCCAAATTCCAATTGGCTCATCATAACAGTGTTCAGTTTAGCACATTTCTTTGCAATGGGGATATTTCTTTGTAATTGTGGGTTCTACACTTACGGGGTTTTCTTGAATCCCTACACAACATCTAGGTGGATATCGGTGGCCTCCCACCTATTCCAACTGGATTATTTTGGAATTTTTCATGTCAGTACATATTTATGTACTTCCAGGGTCGTTTTGGGGCTCTAAGCAGTGTTTTCTTGGCTTTCCACAGTCAAACTTTATATGAAGTCAGATTTTGATGGCATAATGTGTATTTCTCAAAATACCTTTCCAACGTGCTATCACGTGCCTAAAACATAGATCGTATGCAAAAGTTACGACCCCGTGAAGTTAATGTACTAACTTACCCCAATGAACCCACGTGACTTTTGGCGCTTCATCTCCTAGGGTTAGGTTTTTGGATGTCTAGGGTTTTAGCATTCATGTTTATCATAAAAAGGCCTTTAGAGCCTCATTGTAATCATCTTCTTGCAAATAAGTGTAGGCATCACATATCTTCTCAAAGATAAAGTTGCCACCATTCTAGCGAGTCTTGCACTCTATAGTCTTACAGTATATGTACATTTCTTTCATTAATAGAATTCATGTATTGTTGTATTTCTCTGTTTCTGGCAATTTTTATGTGTATTTCATTCTAATATCTATGCTTTCATTTCGTTTCGAAAATAATACAGATCATCTTCCCACCATTAACATTTTAGTAAATTATTTATCTCTTTTAGGCAAAGATTAGGTGAGGACATTGAAAAAATTCTTCTTTCCTTCTAAGGGACTCCAGTCCACTTCTCCAAGGCTCAGCTCCCCACTCACTCTGTGTTCTCTGGCCCTCCCTCAGAAGCCTTCTTATACTGTAAAAAATTGTGAAACATATGATTCATCAATGGACTCATATGAGGATGGCATTACCTACCAATTGAGGAATTGGTTTATTCCTTCTTCCGCCTACAATTTTTTTCCCAACAAACCTAAAGGTATTGGTATTAACCCTATCCCACCCACTAGGGGGGCGAGGAAGGGGAGGAAGTGTCTTTTCTCAAAATCCCATAAACAGGCCCTTATGGACCTTGCTACAAGTAGGCAGTTATCCATAAAGGGGGCACTTAGAGCATCAATAGCCCTAGGAGGGGTTCCCGCATGAAACTTATTTATTTTAACTGTAGGAGTGTGGTGATCTCGTCTAAAAAATTATCCCTTAAAAGGTTGGTGGATTTAAACCAACCCGGTATCATTTTTCTAAAGGAAACCTTGGGGACAAGTTCTAATGTCTCGGCCCTTCTTGAAGCTTTATTTTAGATTTGTAGCTTCTCAAGTTTGGATGCTAAAGGCCGATCTGGGGGATTGGCTTTAGGTCAGAACCAAAAAACTATGAAATTGCTAAATTTGTGTGGATCTGAGTCTGGCTTAAGAGTTGATATACTTTTTTCAGACTTGGGGATACAAATCTCAGTGGTAAATATATATGGGCCTTATCTTGATCGTGTTCAATTTTCGGAAAATCTATTAAGTCCTTATTCAATTCGGATGCCTTGATCATGGGGGGGACTTAAACTTTTCCTTGGGATCAACTGAATTTTTGGGTCCCTGAGAAAGATCATACCCTCTATAATGTTTATTTCAAAATATACTGGAAGGCAAAGGACTATAATACATTTCCCATGTTCACCTCAATCTCGCCTAGAGGAATAAACGGGTAGGGGTTGAGAGGGTTGCAAAACGTCTAGACTATTTTTTGGTCTCTAAAAAAATTCTGTAGGGTCACTTACATATGAGGAAATGGGTGGGAGTGGGAGGGGAATCTGATCATTATCACATTCTTTTGGAAGTAGCAAAGGGCAGGAGAAATCCACCTAGTCCCTTCAAATTCAACTAGGAATAGCTAAAGGAGGAAAGTTTCATTGATTTGGTAAAGGAGTAGTGGGTTCCTTT
>JASDQU010383917.1:0-11082 GCA_032191745.1 Picea mariana | reverse complement strand
TCGGCTTTTCTGTACAGATTCCTAATTTCACATCGGTAACCACATCAATGAACTCGTAATCGCCTGTACACTCAAACCAGCCCTCAACCATTTAGAAAGCGAAGCATAAGAATGTCAACAAATAAATTCCTATGTCCAACTGGAGCTGGGAAGTTTTTGCTATTACTATTTGTAGAAGATTGACTGACCAGCAGGATGTCCAATAGTTTGTTCCCACCGCGACTTGCAGACAGCAGCGTTGTATCCTGCGAAGCGTAGACTGTTCATTACAAATCGGTGAGAACGACTCTTCGGCTCCGCATTCTCGGGAGCATTAACTACTGTTTTTCCCTGAGCCATAGCTACAGCTTTCTCGGCATTTCGCAGCAGACCCAACTCAAACGCACTGCTCGTGCTGGAGCATATAGCCTGTACACACAGCATTCCAAGTTTAGCACACACCGGTGGCCAAAAATCTACTATCAGACCGAATGGCACATTAAAAGTATTTTGCGAAAGAGACCATACAAAGTTTAAAATGGATTTTCCTGGAGCCGAGGAAGGATCTAGAGGTTAGGGTTTTATCTGTAAACTAAAGCATCTCAACATAATAACTAGTTATTTATAATCTTAATATTGCATGAGAATCCTCGATGTACATTGTATATCGAGGTTAGGGTTTTATGTCAAAACTATAACATCTAAACATATATAACTTCTTATTCCTAATCCCTAGTATTCCATAAGAATCGTTCATGAACTACACTGTAAATCTGTATAGAGATAGTGTTATCTTCTAGGAATTCCAAAGTAAATAGGGATTTTTAAAATAAAATCAGATCCACTTTTATTTTGATTACGTAAAAAAGTTTAAAAAGTTTGGAATTTTTTTTAATAAAATAACAAAGGGTTCAAATATAAACCCTTATTTTTTAAGGTTAATATAATTATGCATACACTTTTGGCAAGGAAAGTATTATATCAGTTTATTATGGTTTATTAATTATATTATTAAAATAAATAAAGTTTAAAGTTTATTGAATGTAATTTGGGTAGTTGGGAGGAATGGTTGTTACTTTTAAATAGTTTAATTTTTTTGTAAGTGATTTCAATTTACTGTAAGTAACATGTGATACCTTTAAATGGTTTATATGATGCTCTATATAATGTATAATTAAAATAAAGGAAATTAAATTTTAAATATGCAGTATTTTTTGTTGTTTTTTGGTAATTTTTTCTGTTTGATTTTACCTGAAATGAAGTGATGAATGGTTGTATCTACAGATTTAAATGGCTAAGTTTGTATAATCCGAAAACCACAGAAGTTTTTCAGCATGCTGAATCCATTTATGCATAAACAACAGAAAATAGTGATTTTATCCAAATTTACATTGCCAGATTTCAGCCAAAAAAACGGCAAAAATAAAACGTTTAACCGACGCTAAAAAAAAATTATATTGGATATACTTCACGGATGAGGAGGACGTGTATGTCAGACATACCTCCAGCATTTCGCAGAACTGTTCTCTGAAAAGTGCCGTGAAATCTCCGGTATTTGAGACTTCGGCATCGACTTGGCGGTCTTCTGTAAAATTAGGGGGCGAGCACTCTCCGGGTGATCTATACTGGTCGACAATGTCATAACCATAAATCATGTCGGTGAGCCTTTCGGAGTCGATGTCCAGGTCGCTACTGCTGGTGCTGCAATGGGTGGCCATCTCTGTGGTGGGCAAGTTTGCGCATAACCTTGCCTGGAGAGCTTCATTCAGAGGGTCTGTCACCGACTTGGATTTGATGAGCTGTGACTGGAGGTAAAGCAAAGGAAGAGGAGCAACACAGACTTTGGGCTGCTGGTATCTGTCGGGCCTGATATTTACACATGGAATCTGTGCTTTCCGCTGCGGTTGCTCAACTGCGATGGAGGTGGATACCCGCGTTCTGAAAGGGTGAAGCGGAGACATTCTTCTTCTGCTTAATCCTGCGTGCAATCAATCCTTATAGCCGCGACAAAAGGAATCTTCCAGAGGATATGCCTATCCCAAAACATCCACTCACCATCGGACTATGATGGGTAGATAAATGGATGAGGATGCCATTCTGTCATTCACGCTCTTCAGAAGGTGTTATGTCTATCGTCATTTCCACGTCACCCTGACCTCTATGACGATTGCTGTGGGTATGGCGCTGCATTTCAACGGTTGCGGTTGGTATGGCGCTGCATTAAATCGGGCATTTACCCGTTTTTCGCCCGTCATACGCCTACAAATTGATGGTGGGTTAAACATTTAACTGTATCCATTTTGTATAGTTGTAGTCTAAACATTCTATTTTTTGGAAGTTTTTTTTATGATTTTTTCTGTTTGATTTTGGTTGAAATCGGGTGAAGAATGGTTGGATTTGTAGATTTGAGTGGCTAAGTTTGTATAATCTAAATGTCGAAGGGGTTTTTCAACATGCTGAATCCATTTATACATTCAAAAATACAATTTAAACAACAAAAAATAAAATTTTTATTTAAATTTACATTATCCACTAAAATACCAAAAAAATAAATCATTTAACCAACACCTACACCTTTTATACTTACACCTTTTATATATATATATATATATATAGGTCTTTTGTATATACATGTCATCTGTTTATGACTCCGATATCTCAAATATCAGAAATTATAAAATTTTCAAATTGAACTGCATAAAATAAACTAAGCTAGTTATGTTGTTGGCTAAGACTTTGGACTCTCCTCAATGCTTGTTGAGAATTTGACTATCTATCGACTTTCCAAGATGGGACTCTCGCATAAGCATAGACGAGACACATTTTGAAATGAGACTAAGATAATTGTTGGTTGAGACTTCGACTTTCTCAATTTGTTGAGTTTTTATGTTCTTTAAATTGGATTAAGATAATTGGACTCTCTTGAAGCCTTAAAGTAAAACAAGTTATTATTAAAAAGTAAGATAATAGGGTTTGTTTTAATCGAAACAATTAAAAAGATATTGAAGGTTTTAATGAAATATGTTTAAAAGTACATGGTTTACACTAGGAGATTTGACACACTTAAATTAGATAATCAAGGTGCAGATACTAAGGAACGATTTAAAATCTAACAACCTTGTCCATATCATTGAGAATTGTCATTATAATAGAGCAGCACAAACACATATAATATATAATATTTAAATGATTAGCAAAAATAAATATAACAAATCATGTGAAGGGTAGTGCCGAAAAGAATGCTATCATAAAAAATTTACTTGATTAACTCGATTCTTGGTCAAATTTATGTCTTCATTATAATGAGGATAATGTTTTGTAATTTGATACAATGTTTGTACTCTATTCAAACTATTTCTAATCTAAAATGGTCTCTTCCCTTTTTTGTTTTGTCAAATATGAAAAAACCTATCAAAACTAGATGTTAATTAGTGATCACTGACTAGTTGACTCATAACTCACTTGTAAGGGAGAAGACTTCCACTAGAGTCTTGGGTTGTTAACCTATTTTCTTAGGTCCAAATTCATTAAGTGTTTCTCCAAAAACATTATTAAGTGCTTCTCCATAGCCAATAAAAACAAACTTTTAACCAATCAAAAATATTATAGAATGTTTATCCATACCAAAAAAATAAAAATAAGAAGGATCATATTTAATTCTAATTCTAATTTATTATTATTATTATTATTATTTAAAAATAAAATTAATTTCAATGTGATATTTATACTATAAATATCATCTTAATTATAATTTTGATTTTATTTTTTATTATTATTTAAAAATAAAATTAATTTTCAAAATCTAATAATTGAAATATAAAATTTCAAAATATCCCGAAAACAAAACCATTGGAATGCCAATTATAGAACGCCCTTTTAGTATTTTGAAGGTTATAAACTTTTTAAATATCTAAGGTAAAAACCATTTGAATGCCAATTATACAACGCCCATCTCAATTCACAATTACACGGACTTCAAAAAGCCGTAGTTCTTCAAAAATGTGTAGTTGCTAGAGGGAATCGTGAGTTATTTATGGCTCAAAATAAAAAAATGTCAATCGACATGCCAAAAACGTGGGTAGGCGAAACCTCCCTTTAAACATCCGAGTCAAAAACACATAAATTTACATACACATGGATTTCACGTTGATCAGAATCAGCCGATTTTTATCATTAAAAGTAAGATGCCTTGAAAAGAGAAAAAGGCAAAGCACTAAAACATGTCTGCTGACTCAAAATGACACCTGCTTTTAATGGCCCTTGAGTCGTTGAGGGGTCATCAACTCCAAGCAACCCACGAGTTAACAAAGCATAGTACAACTATTGACGCACTCTCTCACATGGAAAACTTGGCAAACTGAAAAAAAAGAAGATAGCATTGAGTCCATAGGCATGTGATTGTGATAGGATAGAAACAATGGCCATTTTCAAATGGAAAACCTAGGAAATTGAAAAAAAGGAAAATAGTTGTGGGCCCATAGGGATGTGATTGTGATAGGGTAGAAACTGAGTAGGCTAATTTTAGAGAAATCTTCCCTCTTTAGCGGTCTTACTCCGGCAGGTCCCCGACCCTAGTAGTTCCTCCGTGGTGCGAGACCATATATGTACCATGCCATGCATGTACGTGTCTTTCCGATGACATATATGAATGATGTGGAACATCTTAGGCTGCTGTGTCCTCTCCCATCCATGGATTGATGGCCAATTTTAATGCAACCACCTACCTCATCACATAGAGATATGGTCTATCCCAATCCCCGGTGACAACAGAGACTCATGGCAAAGAGGGGCATTTGAAAAGCATAACAGAGATTCATAACAAAAATAAAAAATTGGGAGATTGAAAAAAAAAGCTAAGAGCTCCATCGTACAACTAATATAACTTCAATTTCTAAAAGAACTCCACCTTGCACCCGATACAACACCTTGAAAGAGGTAAAGTGCTCTCACTACCATTTCTCAATATCCATGCTCTTACTATAAGAATTTGAACGTAACGAGCACATGTTTAACCTCAGTAAAAGACTAGATCACAAAATTTAAATGATAATTCACATTAGTTATCACAAATCTAACCACAAAATTAAACTATAATTCTTAAACTCTGTTATCAGTGTTAAGAGCACGATCAAAATAAGAACGGATTCTTTAAATGACATATGTGTAATCTATTTGGAAATACTTTGTTATGGATGAAATGCCATACTTGGATGTTAAATAAAACAAGTTGATTCTACACAATCGATGATCAATGATAACCAATAACCAATTAAGAATGTTAACTAGAAGCAAATATTCCAAATACCTCACAAACATATTTGGAAACTAAGTTCTCTTCCCCAAAATTAAACTTCACATCATGAAAATCGCAGGGACCAATCATAGTTTTTCAAGTCTACATGAGATCTCCATTACTGAGGTTATGCAATAAAAGTATGTGGTTATTTAATAATTTTTGTTTAGAAATATGGAGAATTTACCATTACATTTACTATTTGCTCTAATTTTTAATTTAAAATAGATATATTTTCATTCAATATTTTTTTATTTACATTTACTATTTGCTAGAATTATAGAGATATATTGCAATAATTGACATAATGGTTCTTAAGACAAAACATTCACATATCAAGAGCCTCCTTGTTCAAAGTTTATCAGACAAGAATACATTTTCAAGCCAAGACCTTCTTTGGAGTGATATAGAGTGTGAAGATGACACTATTGATCACTCTACTCTGATACCATACAATAGGTTGGAAGACTTCATTATGGGAGAGAAAAACAACCCGGATGCACCATGTACATTTGTACGAAGATCACGGAGGATGCGCTTTGGTGATGGTGAATCTTCTATGATGGGTCCAACATCCTTGAACTATGCATTGCCAATGTTTATCATGACCTCTTAATCCAATTCCAAGGTTGTTATGGCCCAAATGATCTTAGAGAACATCCACAACCACTGTTAAGAAAACGGAATTTTGTCCAAAAAATAAGATGCCAATGTAAATTTATAGCGAAGGAAGTGAATGATATGCCAAGGGTTGAAATTATCACCTATAATGAGTACCTACATGAGGATTGCAATGGCTAGCCATGCCATGGAAAATATGATAGATCTGGCGATCCAAAGTGCTTGAGCACCCCTCGTCTTTCAAAGGAGATCCAATCAATGATAAAGACACTATGTGGACTTGGTGTTCCAATTGATACCATATTTGACTGTCATATCCTTAATGGGATCTTTGGTTCTGTGATGGGTGCTAGAGACCTTAATTTATGTAGAAAATATGTCTCCAATATAGTCAACCTCCATTTGAAAGATAAGTATCAATTAGATCCGAAGGATTCTTTGAGTGTTAACAAGTGGTATCAACAAGAGAAAAAATCATTTTTTATTCTACCAACGACCAGAAGGGCAGGATGTGCCATTCATAATTGGCAAGCAAACATAATGGATGCTTGATATGATGGTCAAGTGTTCTCACAACAACATGTGGGCTTTGGATTCTACATTTAGCACAAACAAATATGGGGTAACTTTCATTAGTTTTTTTAATGTTTCTATTGAGTTCAATGTTTCATTCAATATAATTAGTACTCTAAAATTTAGAAGTTGATTATTGTATTGGTTTGTGTAGTACCAATTATACACAGTTCTTTCCTCGATTCTCAATATAGAGGTGTTCATGTTGCATGGGAAGTGTGTTCACACAATAGAACATTAGATATAGCCCAGTGGCTTGACCACTTCTAGATGCATGTAGGAAAAGATGCCAAAATTGGAAACTGAATGCTATCATGACTCATGATGCATTAGCATAAATTAAAACATTGAGGTGAGACAAATATTATGCATGTTATGAATGTATGAATTATCATTAGCACCTGTACACCTAGATTTTTTTTGTTATTACATTTAATGATGTATATATTTGGTTGATAAATGTTAATCATGGTCAATTAACACAAGAAATATATCATTTTCTTGTAGGAAAATTTTGGGTTGTTGTGTCCTCCTTTGCAGTTGGCATGTTCGTTATGCTTGGTCAAAAAATGCATTTCAATTGGCATGTTCCCTTAAAAGAGCCAATGAATGATCTCATGGCTTAGGTGAGATAATGCATTGTTGTCGTGATCATGATGCCATTAGTGAGGCAATGAGAACATTCTTTGAAAAATTTGTTGGCGAAGTTAAATTTTTTGACTACTTCAAAAAACATTGGTTGGAAGGGGATAAGATATGTAAGTTGCTTATTATGTTTTCTTCAATTGCTTTCTCCAACATATATATCATTTTAATTTAGTTATAATTACATGTCATATTGACTTAACATATTAATGATTGGTTATATTTTCTTATTAGATATGTGAGAAAAATGTTATCGGGACTTTCCTCATGGTAATCAAGAGTCCAATAGTTCAATTGAATCATACCATTGCTTCTTGAGGACCAAGTTATTACGTGACTAAAGGCGTAAATTTTTTAGGATAATGGATTGGTTGATTTTCTCCCTACTGAAGAGGGTGGAACCTTTTTTTGCGCATCAAAACTATTTGAAGGTGTTATCACTCCAAGAAACTCTTTGAGGCTGTAAGATAAAGATGCTTGGTAACTGAAGGTAAAATTGTTTTTGTATTTTGTATGTGTGGATCAATGGGATAACTCAAATACAGTATGGTATTCAGACAATGAAAATGAGAATCAAATGAACCAGTGCTCTCAATGATCAATAATCATATGATAGCTTTTAAGTGGGTGAGAAAACAATGCTTATAAACCAAATACAAATGTAGGGTTTAATAAACAATGATAAGCAACTATTAATCAAGTTATGAGCTAACCAATGAGATGACAATCATTCTACAGGTAAAACAACTTGAATAAGAGTACAAAAAGAAAGATGAGAATCTGACATCAATAGAGAGAGAAAACTTTGATTTGTATTATCATATGGAAATGTCTGTTTACAATATAGTATCTTCTGTATCCAAAATCGAACCCCAGTCCTCAGACTAAACCTCCTTCTATTGTCCATCAAAATGATTTGGCTTTATAGTCTTACATAATAGTTTCAAGATCCTATAAAGGAGGATCAGAAAACTAAAAATAGAAAGTGATCAAAACAATTTACCAAATAATAGGATCAAATCCTATCTTAAAGAAGTCAAATCCTTATCCAAAATCTAATGTCTTCGACAGCTATTCTGCATGCTAGAGGATGTAGGAATCTTCCTTAAGTTCTATCCACCATCTGGACTATGAGTCATTGCTTCAAAAGCTGAATGTAAGGTCAAAGTTGACCAAATCTACCACCTGCAAGAAAATCCCCTAGTTTGTAGCGCAATATACTATATAAACTTGATTTTCACTGCAGAATGGCTTTCGATAACCGTCTTTGAGCAATATAAATGGAAAATGGTTATGATAAATGTATCAAATGTTGGAGAATGAAGAGAATTTCTAAAGTCTTTTTTTTTTAAATTTTCAACCACTGTTAGATATTAAATCTCTTTATCCTGGAGGCTAGCATCTTCTGTTACTTCTGAACTAAAATTTTTGCTCCTTTGGGGCCTCTGCAGCTGCTGAATCAACACATAACTAAATGGTTTGCATGAGTCATTTAGCTTTTCCTTCAATATTGGTTGTGATTGAGTCTATTTGTTATTGGAAGAGATGAATTTGATTGCCCAACAACTGGTTGCACATCCTCAAAGATCACTTCTCCTTATGCTTTCAGAGATTCCAAAAACTGGTTTGTTTTCCTTAATTACATGCCCATACCTTTAGAAGGAATAGTAGCAAGTGCAGATGTCCATACCATTTAGCTTTTCCATCCAAGAATCAGTAACAGGATCATAGGTTTCATTACCAATGTCTTCAATCTAGCCATAATTTGATCATTGATACACAGGCCTTTGCCTTCTTTCCTGATCCTCTAAACACTTCAAATGAAATAAAGATTAAAATTTGGACAAGGAAGATTGGTTGCAGATATTGTTTATGTAGACAAACAATAAACAATTATCATTAAGCTTTGACTGTAAAATAGGTCAAATAGTCAAATATGGAAAAATGGATATGAGGTCAAGGTTACCTTCTTCTGAATAATGCCAAGCACCCTGCTTTGAAACTGTTTCTGTCATGCAAATACCAGTTTTGGATGTTTTCCCCTTTATGAGACCGTGACAAACATCAAGATAGCATGACATCTTTTGGCTCAACTGTTGCATTATATTCTTACTTCTTTACCATCTCTGACAATAAGATTTAACATTTGTTGTAACATTTGGCTCTCGGTCACAGTTAATGATTTAATCATCGCAAGGATACATTACGAGTCTTCTATGTTTGCATTAACCAATACCCTCCTAACCGTTACCTTTCTAGCTTGTGATTCAGAATCTCATAATATTGCTAGACTTGTGCAACTGTGATGCTCTCTTCGTGCCCGAGGGATAATTTATTCATCAAAGGCAAAGATTAGCTCAAAATTCATTTTGGAAATCCCTTATTTATGAACAGATGAAAATCTTCAAACAATAAGATGAAACAGGTATGGGTAAGTAAAAATGGATGAGCTCCTCATCTATGTATTTTGCAATTCATCGACCACATGAAACAGGAGAGAAAATTGCTTTTTAGAAGATCAAGAGCCCTTTCCTCTTTCACAAATCTGAAACACTTGATGTCGTATGTTTTCTTCAATGAAAATGTTGCTTCCAATCAGAAGAATGAGGTGTTGTCATGTTTTGTTAATAAGGATCAAAGATCCAGGTTTTATTGATCGCAGAAGTAGAGCAAGCAACAAGGCAATGAAAAAACAAAGAGAAGAGAAATGAAAGTGCCTCCTTTGTAAAGCTAAAACACCATCAAATTCTTGCATTATTTCTGATAAATGTGGAATGCTTCTTCCTTGAATCCAGAAACTTCTAAATTCAAAACCTTGAAAACCCTAAGGCGATTTGATTCATCTGAGCAACAACAAGTTCTCGCTGCAAATCTACCTGTTCATGGTTCTTTGCTCGTGGCCATATGCTTTCAACCTGTCAAACATTCGAACAATGCATATATTTTCACCACAGGACACTTGCGCATGTATTTTCCAAATCTTTGCATGATTTTCTTAGAAATTTTGACCATCGATACCTGTGTAACTTTCCCACTGCCACTTCAAATTTGCGCATTGATAAATTATAGATTTGAAACTTGGCGCATTGGGTTTCCATAACCCGTGGCTTAAATATGTTGCATGGCATGTGTATGTTGATTGGTTGCATTCACATGTGGACTGGGCTTGATTTAAAATGTATTTGCATATAAATCATTAAAAAATGAAATAGAACTCAGCACAACATGTGGCTTGACTTCTAAGTTGACCCGAGAGTTGGCCTATGGTTTCCCAAATTTTAGTGAAATCAAATAAAACCAGAAGCTAGATTAGGCTTAGGTATATGTACATAGAGCTTTAAAATATGTGTAGACTAGGACAGAGGGATAGGGGCATAAGAGAATAGAGCATGATTAAAGTCTTAAGTCACTTTGCACACACCATCTTATTTTAATTATTTTTTTACAAAAAACTCATATAAACAAAAAACTAGAGCAGTATTTGATCATTTTAGTTTTGCGGGTCAATATGGTAGATCCAAAGACATCTCTGGGCAATGATGAAAAATAAGAGATGATGAGGAACCTACAGGTTAAGACACTTATCAAAGGCTAAGAAGGAAAATGAGTGAAACAAAGAGAGAGAGAGAGAGATAAAAACGCTCTCAAAAACCCATTTATTTTGGTCGCTAACATCTAGCTTCAACTGGGATGGAGACCTCCCTATGAGGCTCCAAGAACCTAGTAGTTCCAGTCATCTTATCTGTTGGGCTATGGAGTAATCTGGCCTGTGGAACTCATTCTCTGAAAATATTCAAGACCTATGCAACTGATCTCCTGCAAACTTGTAGCCTGCATGAAGCCTGTTGGTAGCCTACTCTGCTTATTCAACAAAAACTGAAATAGAAGGATCTACTTGCTTGGATGAAGAGCTTATTTTCTTTTGCCTACTTCTACACTAACTAGTGGAGTCAATTTGATCAAGTAAAACT
>JASDQU010383913.1:0-11082 GCA_032191745.1 Picea mariana | reverse complement strand
AGTTATTTTCTACTTGTTTACTATTTTGTTTGGGGTCTCCTCTTAAACTAGAACTAGTGACATGGATTTAAATGTAATCTTAACCTCATAACATCTATTTTGAAAAATAATTACTTATGAATATTCCTTATACTTCAAAGCCTCTTGGACTTTGTATCAACACATAAGTACATCGACTTTCATTTTTTCAATACAAATATTTAATTTTTTCTTGGTAATGCATTTCCTGGAGAAACCGACCAAACACTTTCCCTCGTTTTGAAGATGGTACCCAGAGTAAACATGATTCTCCAAGGTTCGAGGCCAGGTCAACATCTCAACAACAATTGGTTCACGAAGAGAAAACATGTCACAAAGTGGAATTTCAACCCGGGTGGGGAGGAAATCAATTTTCCTCTCAAACACTCGAGCTAAACCTAATTGACGCACATGGGAATGAACGCACACATGCATGCGCACACACACGCACACGCACACACACATACACACACACGAAGAAAAAAACATGTCATAAAGTGGGATTTGAACCTAGGTGGGGGAGGAAACAACTTTTCCTCTCAATCACTCGAGCTACACCCAAATGACATGTGTTTGTGTTTGTGTGTGTGTGTCAATTGGGTTTAACTTGGGTGGTTGGAAAGAATGTTGTTATCCTTTTCACTTAGTTTCAATTATTGCAAGTGATATGTTGAGCTCATAATGAGTATATTGTTGTAATCGATTTGAGTTTTATTGTTGATCGACCTTAAGCCCTGAAGATTATAGGGTTTACCTTGGGTACCATTGTCAAAATGAGTGATCTGGATTGGATCATTATATTATTTTTCATCTATATTGATGCTTTATGGGTGAAAAAATTGGAGGAATAAACTTGTAGATCCATTTTAGTGGTTGGTCCCAATTTGAAAATTTGGGTACAAAAAACCGTCTAAAATATTTCAGAGCCATTTTGAGGCATCAAACAACACTTTTTTATGGTCCAAACCTTACTATGAAGCAAGCAACTATATTCTACACGACGTTACCTTTCCAACGATGCAAGAATCGCCTCAATCAAATTTGTATGTGAAAGTTATGACTCCCTCAAGTTGACCTACCCCGTTGATCACCATGGTGTGAGTGGATGCCATGTCATCCCCCATGATTTAAACATGTGTAGCTAGCCACATAGTGGATTTTCTAGAATATTATAGAAGGTCCAAACCTGATCACTAATTGAGGGTTGAGGAAGTCAATACCCTAACCCTAAACGACTATCAGACTATGTTAAATATTGGGTCGCTAGGAGGAGAAGGGGCTCCATTCTTTTGCTTTGTATCTTGTTCCATAGCTAAGCATAATAGTTGAGAGTGGTATTTTGTGAGCATAATAGAGGAGGAGAGATTATGTAGCAGCCATAGAGGCCACAATGTCAAAGGTAACTTCACTTAGAGTGCCTCTTTCTTTGTACTTGCATTTGAAGAAAAGAGAGTAGAGAAACCTCACCTTCTAGTTGGGTTTTCTCTCGTATTGGTTTTCCTAGGTCATATCTTGTATTTATTTGTGGATGGTGTGTGAGTATTTATTTTTTTCTCTATTTTTCGCATTTCAACTATTTCATAGAGTTAAGCAGAAAAAAAACAAACAATAATTAAAGAATATGAGATCTAAAGGAAACTAACCTTTAACCTTCACAGTAAAGATTTCAACAATTTTATTAGATATGTTGTGACAAACTGTCTAGTGGAATATCCACAACAATTTACAAATCATATTGTTATCGGAGTGGGTTTTCTTAGGGAATTTGTCGAAAGTTGTAAGGATTTAGGAATCAGTTTAAGAAGAAAGTCACAGAACCCTAGCCATTGTCGATGAGTATGTTAATAACAACCCTTGAGATCCAGCAAAGGAGATATTTGAAAGGATGGAAGAGAAAGTCGCTGACATATTTCATAATATGTCCCTCCTCATGGTGGCTCTAGCAAGCAAGCTCAAACCGATCAGATAAGTTGGAGCTGTTATCGCACAAGTTGTAGGTTGGAAAAAGCCTGACCCAACCACCAAAATGGCGACAAGCAAGAGAGAACCTACCCACTGTCACCTTAGATAGGTGTTCCCGTCACTTTAGAGGTGAAGTGGTTACATCAAGGGGGGAATCTCGGTGATCCTAGGGGGAAATGAGATGGAAAGTGTGATGTATGAATGAATTCCCCTATAGGTCAAGTTTCTATGTGTGGAGAAGGGCTTGAATAAGGCCTTGATGGTAGCCAAAGGTTGCCAAGACGAAGTAGACCTTACAAATGTTGATTGTACTTGCCCGAGACACAAGGAAAACAACGTCTCAAGCCCAAGTATATGATGGAAAATAAAGTTAAGACTGTTTTCCCTAATTTAGTAACAATATATATCAACAATGAAAATGATAATGAATGTTGCAAACAAATTGCTAAAAGTCTAGTTGAAAGAGCAAGAGATAAAATAGAAACAACTAGATTAGTTCAAGTAAGATAACATTAGACTTTAGCAATGAAAGAAGGTTGTAATAAAAAGCGTTTGCAGAAATGTTTTCCAGCCTTATGGCTATAGAAAAATTGTTGTTACAACAGTAAATTCAACTATCAAAACTCACAAAGAATCCACCCAAAAGTTGCGCTAGACTCAGTAAATAAAGGTGGCAAACTCTCAGCTAATTCTGACGGTTGAAAAGCAAATTATAAATGAAAGAGTGTTAGGGTTTCTACATCCCTAATGGATGAAGATGATAACAAAATCAAGAAATAACCCTTTAGAGGGAATTCCCTAGTGGCTAAGAGGTGCGCTAGGCACAAGGAACAAAACCAAGATTGCAGAAAGTTGAAAATATTGAAAATCACGTTTCCCATTGCAACTATTTATTTTTCCAATGCAAAATATTCAGATTAATGCCTTTAAAATTGGGTAAATGGAGTCTTAGAATAAAGAGGTAGATCAACAAAGACCCTAGGGGTGTAACCCCTTTTACTTCCTAGGGTATGCCAATCAAACTTAGGGTAAATCTAAGAGGGTATAGACACTCGTATTCCTCCTAGCAACCCTTGAAAAATAACTTGTAAACTTTAGCAAATTAGATGAAGCTTAATGGAGGGTGTATCCAACATACTCCTCCTAGGGTTTCAAACAACCATAACCAAGAAAAAGCAAGAAATAACTAACAATCATCCAAGAGTTGTTCATAACCCCTCCTCATCCATTCACCAAAATATAACACCATAAAACATATACACAAGAGAGAAACACCATAATGCCCAACAATAGTGAAAATTTCATCCAAGTACTTCTCACAATGGGAGAGTTATGTTCAAAAGAGATACAAATGATCTATATTTATACTAAATGTCTAACTCATAGTTTGTCCACTTAATTTCAGGGTAAAACACAATATAGGGTCAACATCCCTAATCTTTCCACTTTACATGATCATTCTTTGTATTTGCAACACTCTCTAAATTATGATTTTGCAATCTCTGACATGCTTGAATATTGTCTTCCACTTCCTGGGCATCATCAAACATCTGTTGTAAGGTCTTAGATATTCTTTCCATCATAAGGAAAGACAAATCTGGATGAAAGGTTGTTGCATAATGGAGCATGGCAACAACTTTAGTGGGTTGAATTTCCTTGGGCAAGTTGTAATAAAGACTGGAAAACCTCCTACTGAATGTATAGACAGTTTCATTGTTCTGTATTTTCATGGAATAAAACTCTGTAAGATGTAGATCCAAGTATTTCCTCTTGCCCCAAAATTTCAAAAAGACATTCTTCAATTCCTCCCATGAGTTGATGATCATGGGCTGTAAGTGTCTAAACCACTCTTTGATCTCTCCTTGCAATGACTGGGAAAAATCTCTCATTAAAACATCACCATGTTCAATTTCAAAGAGGTCTGCAAAATGCTCAAAAGCTTGTACATGTTTTTTAGCTAATATCTTCTCAAGTTCACCATTGAACACATGTAGGTGTCTATAGTGCTTTGCTGGAAAGTCATGAAGTATAGAAGTTAGTTTCAAAGGCCTGTATCTTCCTATGATCTTGGTAAGTGTAGAATCTGGTACAGGAGATGGTATATCAGATTTAGTATCTAGAGGCTCCCTAGCTTGGATTTGGTTATGATTAAGATCTTGTTCATGATCACCAATACAAAAAGGAGATGTATCTACAGCTTCAAAAGAATGATATACAACCTTTAAAGGAGAGTCAAATGCAGATATATAATCTTCATTCGAATACATCAGGTAAAGGAAAATTCTTTTAAATTGTTCTGGAATGGACAAGAGGTAACTGATGAAAAATAATAAGATCTCTTGGAAAAAACTGAAGCTTTGATATTTGTTTTTCCTATGATGTCCTTCCATGTCTCTGTCAATGGATCTCGTCCCCCAGTGGAGTCTTTGACTCTGATTGAAGCATGATTGGAGCATGATTGGAGTCGTTAGGTGAATGGTACAACCTTCTTTGTGTTTGACCTCTGTTCACCATCAGAAGTCAAATCTAATCCTTGTCGTTTATCCCAGGGAATATTTCACCTTCGGTCCCCGGCAACGGCGCCAAAATCTTAACGCTGAGTAAATTGTTGGGTTGAATAAACAATCTACAAAGGTAACATACAAACCCACTTTAAGACTGGAAACTAGCCTTTCCAATCTAGAGAGGTCTCTCTCTCAGAGTTAATATCTGATAAACAGGTTGCTTCAGATTGATGGCTAGATTTAGAATTTTGAGATAATTTTTCAAGGTCTGCTGACAAAGGATAGTACTTCTAGGGCCATGGAGTCAACCATTGAAAACAAAGAAAACAATGCTTAGTAGATAGAACTCCTCAGAGAAACAAAGGCTAAATAAGGTGATGAACTTTAGTGTTTAGTTTGATCATGTAGGGTGAAAGGAGAAAGGAAACACACAACATGATCAAAGCACCACAAAGGATGAATTATGACCTTAGCTGAGAAGATAAACAAAATTTAAATTGGTTTAGTCTAGAGCACCATTAGATGAATTATGGACTTTAAAATTTACCAATTTAAAAAGAAGAGAAGTGCAAATGAATATGAATACAAAAGAAATACATATAAGGAAAGGTACAAGATTCAGAGCATCACCATTAGAATCTTTTTCTTAAGGAACTCAGGACTTCTGCATTTGTATTTCTTTGGATTCAGGAAATTACTTAGAGGATCAAAATATCTATACTTTTTCTCGCGCGCGCTCTATCTCTCATAACTTCATGAAATATATACAAAAAAATTCTTCCTATGCTTCCAAATTCGAATCCTAACAACCTTCCTAGGTTAAGAAACAGTTACAAATCTCTTGGCAACAAAATTTGAACTAACTGTTGAAAAAGAGGAGTTAAAGTTGACTCATTAATTACAACATAATAATAGATAAATATTCTTTTGAAACCATATCCTTATGATCTTTGACCTCTGGCATTTGTTGTAGATGACATGGCATGATTTCCTACCTTCCTTATTAATCTGGAGGCATTCTAGAAGCTCTGTCACAGTTGTGCAACAATAACCTACAACAAAAACGCAGCAGATTGTGTAGCAGACTGGGAAAATAGGAATAAAAGATGACATCATATCTCCCACATAAAAATATATTTTTCCAAACTCAAAGAGGTTTTTGTAGATGAACTTGTTATTGAGACAAACCTCTCTTAGTATTCTAAAATTCATCTCTCTCTTCTCGGGATCCATGCCCAAATATGATGACCAAAACATTAAATGCTTAAATCTGGAAAAATGGGCTGTAAAGATTCATTCGAATCTCCCAAACTATGACACTTGTTGCAAGTCTGAGAGAGGTTTTTATTTTTTGTTCTGTCCTTGACAAAAACCTCTATGGGATTTTCAAAATTCCTATCCAGTTGGTCATAAAGTGATCTTGAAGTTAACCACTAAACCAATCATCTGTGCAGCGTGCCCTGCAACATGTGCGCAACAAAATCCTCTGGGCGACAAAGTCCTATGCACGGCAGAATCCTCTGCGTGACAGAATCCTCTGCACAAAAGAATCCTCTACGCAACAAATGAAAACAACATTATAATTTGTTTGATGATGCCACATGCCTCTAATGGATTTGAGCTTATGAAATATTTAGGACCATAACAAGAATGACTATAACTGACTTGAATTGACCTCATGATATTTCATTATGACTCTTTTGTGATATGAAAACTCATACCTTTGGCACCAAGACCATATGTTTCATGACTCAACTTTATTTTATGACCTTACTCAAACACATTTATCAATAACAAACACATCAACTCATAACCTAAGAGAAATCATGCCATGGTCTTTATGAGAGCAAAGCATGACTTTACCCTATCATACATTTTGTATTCACATCCTAGCAACCTATTTATAGGACACTGACAATGCTAACAACTGGCTCCAATGGGGATGCTATCCTCCCTGTGAGGTAGAAAAGAATAGTAGACCAGGTTCATTTATTCATTAGGTTGTTCCCAAGCCATATACTGTGATCTTCAACCTGTAATCTATTTCTCCATCAACTTATTCTGCAACCAAACCAAACCCAAACTGAAAAATGTTGAAAGAAATGTTCTCTATGCTTAGCTTATTCACATCTAACTACCCTAACCATTGAAAAAACTGCCAATCAAGTGAAATAAAAATGCCAATGCAACCATGCAATCACTTTATCCACTATTTGATTTCTTTGCACATGCTTGCTCCAAATGATGTTTACTGATAATTCATTCAAAAATTTATTTACAAATTCAAATCTCAAAATATTAAAAACGTTGGGAGAGTTTACTACCTTCAACAAAATTGTAAATTGATCCTCAAAAACATGCATAATACAACAATCATGTTTCACCCCTTCCATTGCATCCTTTTATTCATGTAATTCAACCCGTTGATTGCCACAAAGAGGCTGAAAAATCTATTGAGACTGCTGGAAATAACAATCTTTTGAATCAAAAGACAATGCTGGTTGAAATGAAACCCCTGGTGGCAAGCAATCCATATCCAACACTGACATTGATTGACCAACATCTTCATTTCCAAGTTGGTAGTTGATCACACGCTGCAAATCTGAACTGAAATAACCATCCATGTAATCACCAACAATGTCATTAAATGTATGAAAAGGTTGTTGGTCCTCTTCACTGATAACAATTTGCTCATGTAAACAACGCCACTGTGAATGCAGTCAGACTTCCTTGCTTCCTCTGTTATCTCATGATTTACTTTCGACAATTCAAAGGAAGAAAAACAAAATGGAAGATCATTTTCATTGGCAAGTCCACTTCTTTCTTCATATTCAACATCATGCCTGGAGGATTTCTGATTTGAAACATTATAAACATTTTGCTTCAGCAATTTGAAAGAAGCAAAACACAATGGTAAAGTTCTTTCACCTGATTCAAAACTTTCTTCATTTTCTTCATCGTTGACATAACTAAAACATGCAAGCTAGCTTCTTTCCTTAAAATACTGAAACTGAAAACTTCCTGATGCAGAACATGCAGTTGGCTTCTCTGAAAAATCAATCTCATAATTATCATTATATTCATCATATTTGGGAAAGTCACCTACATATGCAATGTCATCCACAAGTAAAAAGCTCAGTACATCAACTTGCTTTTCAGTAGGCTGATCCTTATCTTCTGCAACAATGTCATCATTGAAAACTTTGAAAAAATGCATGGAACAATCACTTTTATGCTCATGTTGAAAAAGATCAGGATGTAAATCAACTTCTTGTTTATGCACAATCTCATGTTCTTCTGCTACACCATCATTCTATGTATTTGCAATACTCTCTAAATTCTGAATTTGCATCCTCTCACATGCTTGAAGGTTGTCTTCCACTTCCTTGACATCATCAAACATATGTTGTAAGGTCTTATATCTTCTTTCCATCATAAGGAAAGACAAATCTGGATGAAAGGTTGTTGCATAATGGAGCATGGAAACAACTTCAATGGGTTGAATTTCCTTGAGCAAGTTGTAATAAAGACTGGAAAACATCCTACTGAATGTAGAGACAATTTCATTGCTCCGCCTTTTCATGGCTCCGCCTTTTCTGCTCATGTTGAAAAAGATCAGGATGTAAATTAACTTCTTGTTTATGAAAAATATCATGTTCTTTTGCTACACCATCATTCTATGTATTTGCAACACTCTCTAAATTCTGAATTTGCATCCTCTCACATGCTTGAAGATTGTCTTCCACTTCCTAGGCATCATCGAACATCTGTTGTAAGGTCTTAGATCTTCTTTCCATCATAAGGAAAGACAAATCTGGATGAAAGGTTGTTGCATAATGGAGCATGGAAACAACTTCAATGGGTTGAATTTCCTTGGGCAAGTTGTAATGAAGACTGGAAAACCTCCTACTGAATGTAGAGACAGTTTCATTGCTTCGCCTTTTCATGGCATAAAACTCTGTAAGATGTATATCCAAAGGTTTCCTCTTGCCCCAATATTTCGAAAAGACATTTTTCAATTCCTCCCATGAGATGATGATCCTGAACTGTAAGTGTCTAAGCCACTCTTTGATCTCTCCTTGTAATGACTGGGAAAAAGCTCTCATTAAAACATCATCATGTTCAACTTCAAAGAGGTCTGCAAAATGCTCAAAAGCCTGGACATGTTTTTTCACTGATATCTTCTCAAGTTCACCATTGAACACAGGTAGGTGTCTATAGTACTTTGCTAGAAAGTCATGAAGTATAGAAGGTAGTTTCAAAGGCCTATATCTACCAGTGATCTTGGTAAGTGTAGAATCTGATACAGGATATGGTATATCAAATTTAGTATCTAGAGGCTCACTAGCTTGGCTATGGTTATCATTAAGATCTTGTTCTTGATTATCAATACAAAAAGGAGATGTATTTACACCTTCAAAAGAATGATATACAACCTTTAAAGGAGAGTCAAATGCAGATTTGTAATCTTCATTCGAATACAACAGGTAAAGGAAAATTCTTTTAACTTGTTCAGGAAAGGACAAGAGGTAACTGATGAAAAATAATAAGATCTCTTGGAAAAAACTGAAGCTTTGATATTTGTTTTTCCCATGATGTCCTTCCATGTCTCTGTCAATGGATCACATCCCCTAGTGGAGTCTTTGAATCTGATTGAAGCATGATTGGAGTCGCCAGATGAATGGTACAACCTTCTTTGTGTTTGACCTTTGTTCACCAACAGAAGTCAAATCTACCCCTTGTCGTTTATCCCGGGGAATATTTCACCTTCAGTCCCCAGCAACGACGCCAAAATGTTAACATTGAGTAAATTGTTGGGCTGAAAAAACACTCTACAAAGGTAACCTACAAACCAACTTTAAGACTGGAAACTAGCCTTTCCAATCTGGAGAGGGCTCTGTCTGAGACTTAATCTTTGATAAACAGGTTGATTCAAATTGATGGCTAGATTTAGAATTTTGAGATAATTTTTCAAGGTCTGCTGACAAAGGATAATACTTCTAGGGCTATAGAGTCAACCACTCAAAACAAAGAAAACAATGCTTGGTAGATAGAACTCCTCAGAGGAACAAAGGATAAATAAGGTGATGAACTTCAGTGTTTAGTTTGATAATGTAGGGTGAAAGGAGAAAGGAAACACACAACAGGATCAGAGCACCACAAAGGATGAATTTTGACCTTAGATGAGAAGATAAACATAATTTAAATTGGTTCAGTCTAGAGCACCATTAGATGAATTCTGGACTTTAAAATTTACCAATTTATAAAGAAGAGAAGCGCAAATGAACATGAATACACAGGAAATACATACAAGGAAAGGTACAAGCTTCATAGTATCACCATTAGAATCTTTTTCTTAAGGAACTCAGGACTTCTGCATTTGTATTTCTTTGGATTCAGGAAATTACATAGAGGATCAAAATATCTATACTTTTGCTTGCATGCGCTCTAGCTCTCATAGCTTCATGAAATATATACAAAAAATATCTTCCTATGCTGCCAAATTCAAATCCTAACAACCTTCCTAGGTTACGAAACAATTAGAAATCTCTTGGAAACACAATCTGAACTAACTGCTAAAAAAGAGGAGTCAAAGTTGACTCATTAATTACAAGATAATAATAGATAAATCTTCTTTTGAAACCATATCTTAATGATCTTTGACCTCTGGAATTTGTTGTAAATGAGATGGCACACTTTCCTACCCTTCCTTGTTGATTTGGAGGCATTCTAGAAGCTCTGTCACAGTTGTGCAATAATAACTTACAACAAAAACGCAGCAGATTGCGTAGCAGTATGGGAAAATAGGATTCAAAGATGACATCATATCTCCCGCATAAAAATATATTTTTCCAAACTGAGAGAGGTTGTTGTAGATGAACCCGTTCTTGAGACAAACTCCCTCAGTCTTCTAAGATTCCTCTCCCTCTTCTCAGGATCCACACCCAAAGATGATGACCAAAACATTAAATGCTTAAATATGGAAAAATGGGCTATAAAGATTCATTCGAATCTCCCAAACTATGACACTTGTTGAAAATATGAGAGAGGTTTTTATTGTTTGTTCTGTCCTTGACAAAAATCTCTCTGGGATTTTAAAAATTCCTCTCCAGTTGGTCAGAAAGTGATATTGAAGTTAACCACCAAACTGGTCATCTGCGCAGCGTGCTCTGCAGCCCGTGCGCAACAAAATCCTCTGTGTGACAGAATCCTTTACGTGGAAGAATCCTATGCGTGGCAGAATCCTCTGTGCAACAAATGAAATCAACGTTATAATTTGCTTGATGATGCCACATGCCTCCAATGGATTTGAGCTTATGAAATCTTTAGGACCATAGCAAGAATGACTATAATTGACTTGAATTGACCTCATGATCTTTCATTATGACTCTTTAGTGATATGAAAACTCATACCTTTGGCACCAAGACCATATGTTTCATGACTCAACTTTATTTTATGACCTTACTCAAACACATTTATCAATAACAAGCCCATCAACTCATAACCTAAGAGAAATCATGCCATGGTCTTTATGAGACCAAAGCATGACTTTACCCTATCATACATTTTTTATTAACATCCTAGCAACCTATTTAT
>JASDQU010383912.1:0-11082 GCA_032191745.1 Picea mariana | reverse complement strand
TACAGAATTACTGCATGAATATCAGGACTTGTTTCCAACCAAGTTCATTGATATGAAAGGAATTAAAGGGCCTATTGGAGAGATGAGGATCCCTTTGAAACCAGATGCAAGACCAGTCAAACAGAGACCCTACAGACTGAACCCTAAATATAAGGAGAAAGTAAAGATTGATCTTGACAGAATGCTGGAAGTAGGGATCATAGAACCCATGGAAGAATCATAATGGATTATCCCTATGGTTGTGCAAGACAAGAATATAGGAGAGATCAATATCTGTGTAGATCTCAAGAAGCTGAATGATGCCTATTTGTATGACCCCTTACCTACACCATTCACTGACAGAGTGTTAGATAATGTGGGAAGCTAGGAGGTATACTCTTTTACAGATGGATTCTTGAGATACCATCAGATCTGGATTGCTAAGGAGGATCGCCATAAGACCAAATTTGCAACAGAATGGGGGACCTATTAGTATAAAGTGATGCCATTTGGATTGAAGAATTCTCCAACCATCTTTTCTAGGGTGGTGGTTGAAGCATTCAAGGAGTTTCTGCATAAATTTCTAGAAGCATATTTTGATGATTGGACTGTTTTTAGTTTATTGAAAAATCATATTGAATGTCTAAGGCTAATGTTGGAAAAATGTAGACAGTGTCAAATTGCCTTGAATCTGAAGAAATGCATATTCTTCTTACCATTTGGAGTGTTGTTAGGTCATATTGTATGCAAGTAGGGATTGTTGGTCGATCCATCTAAAATTTCCATTATAGTTGATCTACCCCCTCCTACTTTAGTCAAACAGTTGTGCACTACACTGGGACGTAGTCGATATTATAGGAAGTTAATTAAAGGATATGCCCAAATTACAACACCCATGGAGAATATTTTGAAGAAAGACTGTTAGTTTAGTTGGACAAAAGAGTGCCAACAGAGATTCGACACCCTGAAACAAAAAATAGTTATTGTGCCTATTCTGGTTTTTCCAGATTGGAGCAAGGAGTTTCATGTGCATGTCGATGCATCTTATATTGCTTTAGGAGAAATGTTAGCACAACCTGGGGAAGGAGATATTGACCATCTGTTAGCTTTTTCCAACAGAAAGCTATCAATTGCTAAGATCAATTACACCACTACCGAGTGAGAGGGGTTAGCCATGGTGTATGCGTTGCAGAAATTTTGCCACAACTTGTTGGGAGGACACTTTAAAATGTTTACTGATCACTCCACATTGAAATACCTAGTCAATAAGCCAGTGTTGGGGGGAGAATATGCAGATGGCTTATGTTGTTTTAGGAATATGACTTTCAGATCATAGTAAATCTAGGAAGAATGAACAAAGGTCCTGACCACTTGTCAAGGTTGGAACATGGTGAAGAGACGACCCGTTTGGAGGATGCACTGCTGCAGATGCACAACTATTGGCCATTAGAAATATTGATGACCACTTCGTAGAGATAGTCTAGTTCCTATCAACAGAAATGACATCTCGCGATTATACAATTCCACATAAGAAACAACTAGTACTGTGAGCTAAAGACTTTTCACTTATAGCTGGAAAACTATACAAGATGGGACGTGATGAGATATTGAGAAGATGTGTTATGGAGGCAAAGAAACCATTGATCCTCGTAGAATCTCATGAAGTCATCGTAGGAGGACATTACGTAGGGAAATACACTGTGCAAAAGGTTATTAGAGCTAGCCTTTGGTGGCCTACCCTATACAAAGATGCTAAAGACTATTACAAATCCTGCGTTGTATGCCAAAGAGTTGGGAAACTATCCAGATGAGATGAAATTACATTAGCACCACAATTGACCCTACAAGCATTTGATAAATGGGCCATTGACTTCATGGGACCTATAAACCCCCCAGGAAAGTGCACAGGAGCAAGATACATAATTACTACGATAGAGTACTTGACCAGATGGGTCGAAGCAAGAGAATTTAAAGACTGTAGTGAAACTACAGCTGCATGCTTCATATTTGATGACATCATAACCAGATTTGGATGCCCAAAGATCCTTATGAGTGATCAAGGCACACATTTAATAAACAAAATAGTTGAAAACCTGATTGAGTAATTTGCAGTCCACCATCATAAGAGCACACCTTATCATCCATAAGAAAATGGGACAATGGAAGCATTCAAAAAAATCTTAGAGTCAACACTAACAAAGATTTGCAGTGTGAACAGGGATGAATGGGATTTAAGAGTACCAACAGTACTATGGGCCTATAGAAACACTTGCAAGAATCTAACAATGCAGACCCCTTTCAAGTTGGTTTATGGTCTCAAAGTTGTTGTCCCAATGGAATATTTCGTACCAAGCCTAAGAATTGTTGCCTTTATAGATATGGATGACATTGGTGCTGTTCGAGAAAGGATTTCACAGTTGGTTGAACTTGAAGAAGATAGATTTATTGCAGGATTCCAATAGCAAGTACAGATGGAAAGAGAGAAGACCTATCATGACAGACACATCAGAATAAGGCATTTAAACAAGGTGATCTAGTACTGGTATATGAAAGTAAGTTCATAAAACATCTTGGGAAGTTTAGAACACATTGGCTCGAGCCATATGAGATCGCCTATGTTACAAAAGGAGGAGATATGTAGTTGAAGACTTTGAAGGGAGAATGGAAGGAAGGATTAGTGAATGGGAGCCGGTTGAAATTGTGTTATGACAACCAGCTGCCTCACAACTCTAAGTAAAAGCATAAGGAAAATGGTATAGGTACCAGATGCAATTGAAATTGGGTACCAGACATAGAAAAGAGTGTCTGCACAAGGAAGGAGAGGAGGCATAGAGCATAAAATAGAGGCTTCACTGCGCAATCTGAAGTAGAAGTAAAATAGAAGGATCAGATCTGAAGTGCCTTGGGATGAGTCACAGGTGGGTGTTGGGGGCCTATTGGCCCTTGTTTATGAAAGTAAGTGAAGAGCAAGGAAGAAAAGGTAGAATGTGAACTGCACGGAAGATATAGTGACTGTTACTGGGTCGAAGTGAGAAGAAGAGAAGAAAATACAGAGCAAAGTCCGAGAAAGCAAGTCGTTGAACAAGGAGATCGAGGACAACAACTCAACAAGAAAGAAGGACCGTGGACAACTTAGCAAGCAGAAAAATCCATCGTTGGATGCTTGGGAGCACCACACAAGAAGGAATTAAAGATAGGCCGACGAAGCCCTGAAAATGTGGGTCAAGTTGACCTAGGTTTTATGACACGTAGGGTTTTGGCATCTAGGTTTTGTGACACCTAAGTTTTGACCTAAGGATGTCAGTGAGCTATTGTAATGTATAAATAGAGGTCTAAAGGACCTGGGTTGGGTTGTTGTTGATGTTATGATCATTGTTGTTGTCTTTGTCATTGTGTGATCGAGTGAGTAATATTGAGTAAGAGAGAAGTGTTGAGTAGGAGAGCCTTCTGTATTGTAAGATCTTCAGCTGGGTGCGAAGATCAACCCTATAGCTGGGTGCGCAGGGAGGGAAGAGACAGAGAGGAGAAGAAAGAATATTTGCTAGCTAAGAGCGCAGACAAGAACTGTATGCTTCATCTTAATACATTATAAAGCATAATTCTGTGGACGTAGCCTTAGAGAAGGGTGAACCACGTATATCTTGTGTTGTGTATGATTGATTCTCTGTTCTTTGTCATTTAATATGTTTCCATGATGATAATGTGTTAGATCTGAGATATAACTTGTGCATTAGAATATAATACGATAAAGAATACTAGATTGTTGTGTGTTGATCACTTTGAACCCACTTTACATTCCTTTTGGTTGTAGACATCTCTATCTTGAAACCCCCACATAGTTGCTTCGGGTGAGACTGCATCTGCCTCACAGGTGTTTCCAAAAGGTCCAGTAGCTAGGGCTTGTTGGTTTTCTCTTGGAGATGAACCCTGGGTCTCCCCCTGTGCCAACAATTTCCATTTTATGAGCACCTTTTGGCAAGAGTTGTGTAGGTTGGTTGGTACAACTTTGAACCCTAGCACTATTTACCACCCCCAGACTGATGGGAAACCGAAATAGTCAACAAGTGGGTGGAAGGTTACCTCAGAAACTATGTAGCAGGACAACAAAATGCATGGGTTAGGTGGATACACCTGGGGGAATATTGTTACAAAACCACTCATCATATATCCATTGGTATGACTCCATTCGGGGTCTGTACAGTTATGACCCTCTCTCCTTTGTAAATATTGCCCTCGGTGATAGCAGAGCCCCTATAGTATAGGATTTGGTGCAACATGTTATCACCATAACAATTATACTTGAAATGTGAGTTTCAAATTTAGCAGAGGACTAAAGCGATGAAGAGACACGATGTGATTTGGAAGCCCATGACATATATGGCAGCATGTGGACAAATATAGTGAGAGTGCAAAAGGAAAATATCCAACTGATCATATATTTCGGGGCGACCCAAATCAACGGTCGAGACCCATATCGGGCGAAGAAATAACACGTAATTTAATTATGCGAAGGCGGATTAGGGAAAACTATTGTGGTTTTATTCATGGACGTGTGGCGCCCTTAGAAGTACATCGGGGTGAAAAGCGGTCTTCCTGAAACCATTTTCCCAAAAGCCACGTTGTCACATGGTCTAATGTGTCAAATAAACAATTCATGTGGGGGAAGGTGACGGTTAGTCAAATCGCCTCACGTCACTCGTTTAGGTACTTTACGTTCGTGCAATGCCAGGTGAACGTTGCTGGATAACTAACTCAAAGGATCATCATTCAAAAGAGATTGGTAAAGCGTGAAAAATCAACGTACCTACAAGTAATATTGTCAGTAATTCATGATTAGAGCTTGATGACTACCGATATTCAAAATATGGGTGGTGTTATTCTATTCCGGGTAATCATCGTCCCATTCATAAGTAAAGTAATCCCAAACTAGACCGACTTCTAGATTTCTGTAGAGTTTAAGAAAACAAAAATCATGTTCTCTATAAAATTGGAAGACATGGACAAGGTCAATCAAATGATATCCAGTGAAACAAGGTTTTCAAATAATATGCCAAGTTTATCGGCGAGTAAGGAAGAAAGGTTGATTGCACAGATTTTAGCGATCAAATTCTATACTGACCCTGCGACAAAACCATAATCAGTGGTCAAACTAAATCCTGTCATGAGGGATCTAATCATCAACGAACACGTGGATGGACTCTTCAAGCGAGCAGTGAAGAAGAGGCAGAGAAAACGACAAAAGGCGAAAATAAGAACTGAAGTAGTTGAAAGCGTTGGAGAAAATCAACCAGTATGGTTGAGCACGCTAAGGGAATAAATCACCAAGATGGAATGAATTCTCAAGTAGAATTGAGTATGTTCCAGAAAATTTTGAACATATGGCATTCAAACAAAAATCTCAGATATGTCAGACCTGTTTGTAACGATCCCTGTAATGTAGGAAAATTGTCGTTATATTTTACTCTTTTGTAGCTAACCTCTATTTTTAGAGATATGGGGAAGTTTAATCAGTTTGAATCCCACAGTAAATATTATTTAAATATCATCCCAAGGATATAGAAAGCATGGAGAAAAAAAGAGCATGCCCTCTGAGCAGGAAGACTTTGTAAAACTCTGGAGTTAGAATGAATATACAAATGCAGAAGCGGATTTTTGAACTGTTTATGAAAAGATTCTAATTGGCTGTGATATGAGTTATGTATTCTTTCATAGTATGTAATTCCTGTGATCTTTTATTTCATTTACACTTTCATCTGTCTAAATTGGAGAATCAAAAGCCCATAATTCATCGCACGATGCTCTTGGCTTAGCAATTTAGGCTATGTGTATTTATTCTTAACCAATTCAGAATTCATTTTAATATGCTCTGATGCAGTTATATGTTTCTTTTTCCTCTAATTCCATGCAAATTTTATATATAAACTCAGACTCATCACCTCATTTAGCCTTTTCCTCTTGATAGTTTTCATGATTTGTCGATGCATTGTTCATTCCTGACACCATAGCCCAAATGTTATCTTCATTTCTTCAACAATTTTATAAAATGCCCCAAAACAAACCAAATCTAGCCAGTTCCCATCAAAGAAATATCAAGTGACACGGGAGAGCCCTCTCTGAGTTGAGCAGGCTAGTGCCTCAACTCTAAAGCTGGTTGAAATAGTTACCTCTGTTGTTTTTTTATTCAGCCGAGAAGATTTACAGAGTGCTAACATTCTGGTGTCGTTTTCGAGGACGAAATTAAAAAAATTTCCCTGGGAAAGAAAGACATGGTTGAGTTATAAGGTCTGAGAGAAACAAACACTTAGGCACATATTGGTTGTGTTCCTCCTTTGGCGACTCCACACATCAAAAAATTAGTTTGAAGGCGATTCCATTGGTAGAAGAATCCAGAAATTTCGATTTTCAATGGCGACTCCACTCTCAATGCAGAATCCAGCTCCCAAAAAATCATTGAAGACTACACTGAAAGATGAGATCCCTTGAAATAGATATGAAAAGACATTATGGAAGAAAATAGGTACTTACAATGGGGTTTTTTCCAAGGCGTTTTACTATTTGTTATAAATTGCCTCTGGAACTTTCATGAAAATGCTAGATGAGTTTTTTTTATCTTCTGCATTCTAATGATGATCATGAGAATCTTGAAATTGTATATCCTCCTCTTAAATTTGTACATGCATATCCTCACTCTATCATTGATTTCGATAAAAGTTTTCGTCTGGGCCATGTGATGACGATGACCAAGTTGGTGGGCCCCATGAAGCCAAGGCTGATATTTCCTCTTCTGTACTTTCTCCAACGTCCTCCAAGACCCAACATAGATACACACCCTTGAAGCTACCCCAAGTTATCCACAATTTCCCTCCAAAATACTATGAGTATCTACCTGTGTTTGATGGGGAACTTAATGGCATATCAACTGAAAAGCACATTCAAGGGTTTGAAAATTTTGTAGATTTGTTTGAGATTGACCATGATGATGTCTATATGAGGTCCTTCTCTCAATCCTTGAAAGGGGACACCAAAGAATGGTTCAAACATTTGTATCCAGAGACAATTAGCTCATGGGAGGAGTTGAAGAATGTTTTTTTAAAGTTTTGGGGCAAGAAAAAATCTTTAGATCTACAGCTTACATAGTTATATGCTTTGAAAAGATAGAGCAATGAAACCATTTCTATATTTAGTAAAAGGTTTTCCAGTATTTATTACAATTTTCCCAAAGAAATTCAACCCCCTGAAGTTGTTGCCATGCTCCATTATACAACAACTCTTCATCCAAATTTGTCTTTTCTTCTGATGGAAAGGAGATCTGAGTCCTTACAACAAATGTTTAATGATGCTTAGGATATTTGACACAATATTCAAGCATGTGAATAGATTCGGGATGAGGAGTTAGATGCTAAAGAAACTGACAATGAATATGAACAGAAAATGGTTAGTTTAAATCTTGAGCAGAAAATTGATAAAAACATATGCCCTCTCGAAATTTTTAATGCAAATGATTCTGCAAAAAACTATATTCCACTTGTTGAAAGAGGAGGTGTTGATTTATCTTCTAATCTATCTCATGATAAGAAAATGGGTGATTATTTTATGTATTCATTTGTAGACACTCAAGAAGATGAGTTTACAAATCAGTTTGTTGAAAAACAGGTTGACGTTCCCAGTTTGTTCTTGTTAGATGACATTGCATATGTTGTTGATTTTCCTATACACAACAAATGTGAGGATGATTGTGATGTTGAAGACGTTCTTTTTCGGCAGTACAATGACAATTACAAGGAGCAAAGTATTGGATCAACTGAAGAAAATTCTCTACCCTTGTTCTTTATTGCATTTAAATTGTTGAAAGAAAATTATGAGATCATTATTGAGGAAAACAAATTTGTGATGATGAAAAATCACACTAGACCAACGAAACAAATTGATGAGATATTGCAACACTCTTCTAATGTGCTTGATGAACCTATTAATTGTTTTGTAGAAGATCTTGTCAATTCAAAAATGAAGTCATTGGTCGAAGATAAAGATGAAAATGAGCATGTCCAACAATCCAAAGAAATTGAAAAAAGTACGTATGACAACAGTGCAGAAAATGAAGAAGGTTTTGAGTCAGGTAACAAAACCTTGCCATTATGTTTTTCCTCATTCAAAATTTTGAAAGAAAATGTCTATAATGTTTCATATCATAAAGGATCCAAGCATGAAGTTGAAAGTGAAGAAAGCAACAGACTTACAAATAAAAACTATCTTCCATTATGTATTTCTTCCTTTGAATGGTTAAAAGAAAATCACGAGATTCCAGAGAAAACAGGGAGTTCTGACTACATTCATAGTAGTACTATTTTTCATGAAAATATTGTTATCACTGAGGAACACCAACTACACTCACATGCATTAAACGATCATTACTTGGAAAGATATTTTAATTTGGAGTTGCAACATGTGCTTAACCATCAGATTAAATAAGAAGCTGATCCATAAATTGTTGTTAAAGTCATTTTCCTTCTCCTGAAATTAGTGTAGATATTCAACAATATTTCTGGCAAGACAAAGTATTTCAAGGTTGCCTTTCTTCCCTTGAAAATGACGTAGTGATCCTATTTCTAAGTGGCCTAGACATGGATCAAAATTTTGAGACTTCATCTATGGAGACTCCAAGCAACGAAAAAAAACTTGTGGAGGAAGCTTGCTCTTCTGTCTTGACTCTTGAAAAGGAAACATTCTTTCATATGATTCATGATCCCAAGACACGTTATATGGAAAAGGTTTACAATCAGAATCTACCAATAATAGTAGATTGCAGCAAACAATGTCTGTATCAAATATGAGTCTTTTTACACCAGATGATGTTCTCCAACCATGGTTTCCTTATGATTCAAGAAATTCTTACTACCAGACTTCTCAACAAATCTTTCAGTTTTTCAATATAAGTAAACAAGTTGAATCACCTGAAAACAAAAATGTAGTGGAAGGAGTGAAACATGATGATTGTTTTGTGCATATTTTAGAAGATCCATTTGCGATCTGATTGGAGGAAGTGAACAATCTAGGCTCTTTAAAATTTCTAAGAATTGGACTTATAGGTCAAATTTTGAACGAATCACCAGCAAAAAAGATTTGGAGCAAGCAAGTGCAAAGAAAATGAACAGTGGACAAAATGTTGTCATGGCTACATTGGAATTATGATTTCACTTGATTGATAGTCCTTTTCAGCAGTTAGGGTAGGTAGGAGTATGTGAATAAGCTTGTTGGTGAAGCATTGTTTTAAATTTTCAGTAGTATGTACAGTTAGATCCTAGCGGTATTTTTTTTCCAGCATCCAGTTGAGAGAAGTTTGCAAAATCCAGTTTTAGGATTTGACGTTCAGTGTCCAAGACGTAACAAGATGCATGCACATGTTTTGAAAGAGGCCCAACAAAGAAGGCATCGAGTCTACAGTTCTTTGCTACCTCACAGGGAGGATAGCACCCACAGTTGGAGCCTATGTTATCGCCATAACAATTATACTTGAAATCCGAGTTTCAAATTTAGAGGAGGACTAAAGCGATGAAGAGACACGACATGATTTGGAATCCCAAGACATATATGGCGGCATGTGGACAGATATAGCGGGAGCGCAAAAGGAAAATATCCAATAGACCATAGATTTCAAGGTGGCCCAAATCAACGGTCAAGACCCATATCGGGCGGCGAAATAGCACAGAATTTCATTATGCGAAGGCGGGCCAAGGAAAAACACTGTGGTTTTATTCATGGATGTGTTGTGCCCTCAGAAGTACATCGGGGCAAAACGAGGTCTTCATGAAACTATTTTCCCAAAAGCCCCAATGTCACATGGTCTAATGTGTCAAATAAACAATTCGTGTGGGGGAAGGCGATGGTTAGTCAAATCGCCTCACGTCACTCGTTCAGGTACTTCACGTCCGTGCAATGCCAGGTGAACACCATTGGATAATTAACTCAAAGGCTCATAATTCGAAAGATATTGGTAAAGAGTGACAAACCAACGTACTTGTAAGTAATCTTCTCAGTAATTCATGATTATAACTTGATGACTACCGATCTTCAAAATATGGGTGGTGTTATTCTGTTCTGGGCAATCATCGTCTCATTCATAAGTAGAGTAATCCCAAACTGGATCAACTTCCAGATTTCTGTAGAGTTTAAGAAAATAAAAATTGTGTTCTCTGTAAAATTGGAAGACATGGACAAGGCTAATAAAATGATATCTAGTGAAACACGGTTTTCAAATAACATGCCAAGCTTATCAATGAGTAAGGAAGAAAGGTTGATCGCACATATTTTAGTGACCAAATTCCATATTGACCTTGTGACAGAACCAGAATCAGAGGTCAGACTAAATCCTGTCATGAGGGATCTAATCATCAATGGACACATGGATGGACTCTACAAGTGAGCGGTGAAGAAGAGGCAGAGCAAATGACAGAAGGCAGAAATTAGAACTGAAGTGGTTGAAAGCGTTGGCAAAAATAAACCAGTCTGGTTGAGCACACTAAGGGAAGAAATCACCAAGATGGAATGAATTCTCAAGTAGAATTGAGTACATTCCAGAAAATTTTTGACATATGGCGTTAAAAGAAAAATCTCAGATATGTTAGACCTATTTGTAATGATCCCTGTAATGTAGGAAAATTGTTGTTATATTTTACTCTTTTGTAACTGACCTTTATTTTTAGAGATACAGGGAAGTGTAATCATTTTGAATCCCACAGTAAATATTCTATATATATCATCCCGAGGATATAGAAAGCATGGATAAAAGAGTAGCCTACCCTATGAGCAGGAAGACTTTGTAAAACTTTGGAGCTAGAATGAATATACAAATGCAGAAGCAGATTTTTGAACTGTTTATGAAAAGATTCTAATTGGTTGTGATATGAGTTTTGTATTATCTCATAGTATGTAATTTGTTATCACTCCAGGGAACTACTTAGGGTTGTAAGCTAAGTATGCCTGGTAACTTAAGAATTGAATATTTTTTAGTAGGTGGATCAATGGGATACCAATAAAGCACAATGAAGAGATTTACTTATCAGAATATCTTAATGAACCAGTGCTTTTAGAAACTGTCAATCAGAT
>JASDQU010383906.1:0-11082 GCA_032191745.1 Picea mariana | reverse complement strand
AAAAATTCTCACCAAAGTCAATTCCCTCAACCTGGGAATAACCTTTGGCTACTAACCTGGCTTTGTATTTCTCCACTTTGTCTTTTTCATTCAACTTGTTTTTAAACACCCATTTGCTGGCAATGAAATTTCTTCCATTCGAAAACTCCACTAGATCCCAAGCTTCATTCTTATCCAAGGCTGTCATTTATTCAACCATGTCCTTTTTTTCAGAGTTTTCTTTCGATCTTCTCAATACTAGAGTATGAGGATATTCTTCTTTTGATTCTTGTTCTTCTGTAGAGTCCGATTCATCATCCTTCAAGTCAATCTCTATTTTATCTGGTTCTTCCTTCCATGGTAGGACTTTCTATTTGAAAACATCTTTAATTTCTCTAAATACCACATCTTGACTATACATTACCTTCTTAGTTTTTGGGTTCCAAAGCTTATAACTTTTCAAACTATTTTTATACCCAATACAAATACACTTTTCATCCTTTTTATCTAGCTTATTCATACTTTCCTTTGGAATGTAAACATAGGCCTCATAGCCAAATACCCTAAGATGTGTGAGATGATTTCTTTCCAATCCATACCTCGTGTGGAGTCTTGTCATTCCGTGTTGATGAGAGTGATCGATTGACCATGTAACATGCAATACCCACTGCCTCTGCCCAAAATTCATGTCCTAACCCAACACCATTGAGCATAAACCTTGCTTTTTCCATCAACATCATGTTCATCCTTTCTGCAACTCCATTATGTTGAAGTGTATATGGAGTAGTCTTCTTCCTTTCTATACCACACTACTTAAATAAATATTTGAATTCATTTCTGTAGAACTCTCCACCATTATCCATCCTCAACGCCTTAATTATTTTCTTTGTTTATATTTCCACAAGATCCTTAAACTCTTTAAACCTGTCAAAGACTTCATATTTCTTCGTGAGGAAATATATCCATGTATTTCTCGAGAATTCATCTATAAATGAGACATAGCACACATATTTTCCCAGTGATGGAACTAACACAGGTCCAAACACATCACTTTGCACCAACTATAAAATTCCCTCTTCCCTTGTTGCACCAAAAGGGAATCTTACTTAATTCTGCTCCCCATATACACAATGTTCACATAAATCAAAATCCAGAGACTTAGACATACTTTCAACCATCCCTTTACCATGTAGTAGTTGAAATCCCTTCTCTATGATATGCCCCAGTCTTCGATGCCACAACATAGCCTTTTCTCCATAGATTGTAGGAGTTTTTTCTTCTTCAAATCCAATCTTAGGAACAATGGAACTATTACACTGATCAATAATAATACTTCCTTTCATCTTATACAGATTTCTAATTCAAGCTCCCTTCAACACCACCATTGCTCCTTGAACCATCCTACGAGTTTCTTTTTCAAACATTATTGTTACCCCTGCACCGTCCATTTTGCGTACAAGAATCAAATTTATGGTCAGTCCTGGTATGTGAAGAACACCAAGGAGTGATCTAATCCTTCCATCCATCATATTCAACTTGAATTTTCATCGTCCTATGATTTTTATGTCGAGTCATCACCTAGGAAAACATGACCTCCATCATACCTTTCATACTCACAAAAGCACTCCTTGTGAGGATTCATATGAAATGATGCACCTAAGTCAACCAACCATGTCTCATGATATGCATGTGTGCTTGAAGAAGCCAAGTACACATCCCATCATTCTTCTTTGGATGTTTTTTCTTTTGTATAAGGAGCATCTTTAGATTCCTTTCCTCTCTCAACACTTTTGGATCTACATTTATTCTTGTAGCACCATTATTTTCCACATCTCCAACATACCTTTACAAACTTTCCAGAAAATTTATAGCTTCCTTTATATTTAGATCTCCCACTTGAGGACTTAGTTCTATTTCTTTCCTGGGAGCATTCTCTTGAAAATAATGCATTTGTGCTTTGTCCTTCCATATTATTTCACATCATATCCTCCAAAGACAAGGATGAGACCACATCATTGAAACTTAAAGTAGTTGTATTGCTACCTATGACCACAACCAAACTATCCCATGGGTCTGGTAAAGAGCACAATAAAGTGATACATTTTTCTTTATAAAAAATCTTAATATCAATAGATAATAACAGACTTACCAGTGTATTAAAGGCATTCAAATGATCTGTCACCGAGTCTCCATCTTTCATCCTCAAGTTATACAACTTATTCTTCAAGAATAGTTTATTTACCAGGGACTTAGATTGATACAAAGTCCCCAACTTATCCCATAATTCCTTGGTTGTAGCTTCCCCTGACACATTTAGTAATACTGAATCTGAGAGACACAATTGGATTTTTCTCTTCGCCTTCTAATCCAACTTTTTCCAGTCTTTTTCTAACAATATTCTAGATTGCATCATGTCAGTTGATTGACAAGAATGCATAATCCTGCATCAATTATCAACATTCTTCCCCTTGATGCTGAGAGGGCTCACAATCTGATCTTGAAGTTTCAAAAACTGGACTTTTGCAACTTCCTTAGTGAAAATGTCTGCAAGTTGTTCTTGAGTCTTTATATACTTTAGTTCTATTTCCTTCTTTTGCACCAAATCTCGAGTGAAGTGATACATTAAATCAAAATTTTTTGTCCCACTATGATGGACCGAATTCTTGGCCAATTTGATGGCACTATGGAATTCCATACTAAATAAGGTATGAAAATTCAAAGCAATTTTGAATTCATCTTTCATCTTAGAACTGCTACCCATATATAATAAGTCATCAACATACATATTTACAATAAGAATATCATTACCTTTTTGTTTGTAGTAAAGTGTAGGTTCTCTCTTACTTCTTTTGAAACCACTCTTCTAACAATATCCATCAATCTTAGCATACCATGCTCTTGGTGCTTGCTTGAGGCCATATAAATCCATCTTCAACTTGTAGACTTGATTTTATTTCCCTTTCACTTCAAAACCTTACGGTTGTTCCACATAGACTTATTCTTCTAAGTAACCATTCAAAAAGGCACTTTTCACATTCATGTGATGAATGCTTTATTTCTTTTGAGATTCTAATGAAATCATCATTCTAACAGTCTATTTTCTTGCTGCAGGTGCAAATGTCTCTTCATAATCAATTACATACCTCTATGTGAAGCCTTTAGCAACTAATCTTGCCTTGTGTTTGTCAACACTCCCATCACTATTGTACTTAGTCTTGTAGACCCATTTAGTACCAATATTTTTTTTGTCATGTGGAAGTTTTGTAAGCTCCCAAGTATCATTCCTATGAATAGAATCTATCTCTTCTTGCATTTCTTGCACCCAAACCTCATTAGTACATGCATCTTCAAAACATGATGGTTCAAAATCAGCCTTGGAAAGTAACGAAAAATTTACTATCTCACCTATTGGATTTTCTTTATGTTCTTGACTTTTGCTCCTTTGATAAATGTCACTTAATATTCTTACCTTCCTTGTATAGCCTGAATTTGATGTTGGGCTTGCACTTGGAACTGAAGAATTAGATGAGGGGATAATTGGTGGATTTGTATCACTTGGAATTGAAATATTAGTGGACTACTCATTATCAATATCATAAATAATACCTCTATTCAAAATAGATCTTGACATATCAACATGGCCTTTTTGATGACCATAAACTCCCCCTTCATCAAAAATCACTTCTCTTGAGACAACAATGTTATTAGTGAGAGGATTATACAACCTGTAAGCCTTTCTTTTTTAACTACATCCAACAAAAATGCATGACTCACTTTTTGGATCTAACTTTTGTCTCTTTTGCTCAACTGCATGGACATAGGATAAACAACCAAAGACTCTGAAATGATTAACAGTAGGCTTTTTTTCATACCAGGCTTCATATGGAGTCATAATATCAAGTGCACTTGTGAGACATCTAATGATAATGTATGCAATTGTAGCAACTACATCACCCCCAAAATAATTGCTTAATCCCTTGGTTTGTAACATACTTCTTTCCATTTCCACCATTGTACAATTTTTCCTTTTAGCTACTTTGTTTTGTTGAGGTGTGTGTTGAGGAAAAGATATGAAATAATCTTACTCAATCATTTTCATATCTTACTTGGCTAAAGCAAGATAGATGGGAATATCACCCTATGTTCATAGCCATCAAAAATTGTTTCCCAATCCACAAGTATTGATTTCAAGGGTTTAGGCTAATTTTCTTGTAAATTAAAGATTGTTGAAAAATTCAATATTTATGTAATTTTCTGAATATAGAAGATGCAGAAATAAATGTAAAGACAAAAGTAAAAATACCAAGTCAATAATCAACACAGATGAGACATAAATAAATCATTTATTTCATTCCAATTTATCAAAAGAATCATTCTCTTTACAAAATTCCCTGAGGAAGTTTGGACCAAGGTCAAACTTAGATGTCCCCGATGAAAACCATACAAAAGGATTTCTAACAGAAAGTAAAAAAATGAACTTTAAAAGATGGATCAACTTGCCACATATTGTTTCCCACTCAACTCTGCACAATAGCCTTTATCAGTCATGAAATTTAATTCACAAATGGACAAGTCTACATAGACTATCAAAGATAGATCAACACCTTTGAAAAACAAGTGGTTGAATGATGCAATTCAACCTTGAATCTTGTTGTCTACAATAGGACCCTGCTATCATAAAAGAGAATTAGTCTTTCAATGAATTAAAAAATGAATGAAAATTGAATTATCTCAATAAAATTCAAGAGCAGACCTTAGTATGATTTCTCCTTCTACTCTCCCCCTATTCCTCCTTCTCTTTTTTCCTTTAAGCAATCATATTAGTTGAAGTAGTTAAACTACCTCTTTAGTTAAGTTAACTAAAAATCAACCAACTTTTTAGTTTAGCGGGAAAATTAATAAAATAATAATGAGGGTCTTTAATAAATAATAACTAGTAGGTGGGACCCCTTGTGACTCCCTTTAGTTTCTTTAACAAGCATAAACACAACTAGTTAATCAATCAAACATATCCCTCCTTGTGGCTCCCATAATCACTCTTATAATTTGACAATTAATATCAATGATATTTGAAATCATATCCAAAAATATAATATCCACATATCCAAAAAAACAGTGTGTTGTCCAAAAATTTCAGAAGTCAACTGTTCTCAACAATCAATAAATAAAAACACTTAAAAACCATATTTGCAACTTTGGGAGGCAATTTTTCCCTTGTTGTTGTTGTCTCCTTTTGATTTCTCTGAATTTTCCTTAGGCTGTGTGGAGCCTTTAGGCCTAATCTCACTGATAACATGAGAGCAATCATCTCTCAAATGCATGCAGGATGAAATGGATTTGGCAGAGTCATTTGAGGGGGAGGAGGGGGTAGCAACAATTTTTCCTTTATCAGGCACATGGTGGGCTTCAATTTTTAACCTCTTGCTTGCATGGGAAGACTATATTGGTGAGTGTGCAGGGGCAGCTTGTACAATTTGGTTAACCGATGGAGGAGGAGCAGGTAGAGACAGATTGGGCAAGCCATGATGTTGGGAGATTTTCGGGTGGACAATCTCTTTCCATCCATCATTTTTAGGTACTTCAGGTTATAATGAGACATGAGGGGGAATTGGGATACCAGAGACATGTGGGGCTTGGAAAGGAAGCCTTTCTGGCCTAGGTTGGACCACTCTGTGTCCAATCCAGTTAAAAAATCTAGCTTGAAATAGCTAGCTCAATTCTTGTGAGTCTGCATCAAAATTTATAGAAAACCTTGGCCTTCTAGGGCCCCTATTCCAATTTCCTCTTCCCTTGTTACCCTGACCATGACTACCTTTGTTGAAGAATCTCATTCCTGTAATAATTAATTATTAGTAACTAGTTTCTTCAACAAACCATAAATGACATCTCTTTAAATATGAAACAAAGTTTGCCTCAACAACACATCAGACTCATGCAATCCAATCCATAAAATCATTTACTACTTGTCAATGAGTAGGGGGTGGATAATGGTTCTGGGAAATATGAGGGATTGTATTGAGCGAAAAGTGGTAAAATGGAGGGGGGTAGATCATGATTACTGCTCAAAAAATCATCAAACAATCAACGTTATTATAATAATGAAACAAATCATTTGTAACTCATCCCTGTGCCATCCTTCAACTGCTATAATACAAAGTTTTCATTTAACTATAATTTAATTTTAAGAACATGGAGTGAATAGTGAATTTGGGAAGGTGAGGGGACTTGTAATGTGCGGAAAAGTGAGAGGATGGCAGGGGAAAAAAGAATATTGTTCATAAAACAAATCAAGTAATCAATAAACATAACTCTGTACTTAATACAAAACATACTGACACCAATTCAATCATTACTTTGTATAAAAAAATGCTCATTATTCCACATTTAAACTCTTCAAAACTTCTCGATTAACATAGTCTGCAATCATACTCATAATCAAAACGACTCTCAACATTCCTGTTAAAAAAGCCTTGTTTTTTTTTTATTTCCTCTCCTTTTAAGAATCGAAAGAAAACACACATCAACATTGCAACACCTTATCCATAATATATTGCTATAAAAATATCATACATTTTCCATAAATTCGCAATCGACCAATTAAAACATATGCACAGGTCTCTTTTCAAATTGAACAGACTTCTAAAAAATGCCTGATTTCGTACACTCCTCATCATATCAACCAATAAACTCTTGCAAATGAAACCATAGTCAATATAAAACCTGAGCTTCATCATTGTCAATGCCATTATTTACAACATGCATGATGCTTCCATAATAGGTACATGGTGAACACAATTGAAATAAACACAGTTATCAATTCCATAAATTACTATGATCCTGATTGGGCCTAGTAAAGCACACAATAGTCTCTAATTTTGCAATCAAAACCCTGTTGTAGAAGCACAATGATCCAAAGTATAACAAAAAGAGGCAGCCCATTGACTACATATTATTATTCACAACCTTCAACCAATTTAATTATATAAATATGAGATAGGTGCTCGATGCAACCTTCCATAACCACTTCCCTTGATAAATCAATCTTCGACAATCAAGAGATGCTCGACAGGAGCAAGAACAATTTGTAACAACCCTAGTTAAATAGTTGCATAGGGTTTATCAAGTAAAGATAATTAAATAATTAACTATCTTAATGTGTATTAGTTAAGTAATGATTAACTATTATTAATATTAATATTAATTAATTATTTATTTTGATTAATTAATTAACTGAGTACTTAACACATTTAAGGTTTGGATAAAGAATTCAAGACTTTACGTATGATAGGGGATAAGGGAGTAAATGGACTTTAATTTATTCATTATAATACTTTACGTATGACAGGGGATAAGGAGTAAATGGGGGGATAAGGTGGGTGGCGTTAAATGATGGAGGAGGCGGTGAATGGGGGGATATGACTGGGCAGAGGCCTTTGGGAGATTTATGAAAATTTAGGAGAGGAGCATTATTGCAAGGAGGACTGTATTTTTTGAGGGATATTTTCTGGTTTTGGAGTTGGGAGAACTATTGCAGGGGGCACTAGGTTGCTGGGAGTTTTGGGCTCGGGGGCCAGGAATCCTCACGAAATCCTGGAGCTAGGGATCTGGATAGGCTGCTCCTAGTTGGCTGGGTGGTTAGTCGGTTTTGGGCAGGGTTTGGTCAGAGCATCAGGTAGCAGAGAGGACATAACAACAGAGAGGAAAAACAGAGGTCGGGAATTTAGCATCAGACAAAGGTATTTTTATTTATGCATTCTCATAAAAATGTGATGGTTATTTAAATTTATTAGATTGTTGTTCATAAATTTAAATTTATGTTGCTTATATTCTGAATGAAATTGCTTATTGCTTATGCCGAATAATCTTAATGTTTAAATTTACAAATTTTTTAAGGCTTGTTAAATTAGGTTCTTACACATGGTATCAGAGTTGTAGTTCACAATCTGGGGCCAAGGGCCTACCCACCTACCCAGAATTAACCAAAAATGACCACTAAAACCCTATATTTACAACCCTTCAACAACCAAAGATAGCCCATAAATGATACAGAAACCCCAGGAAGAGAACTACCTAGAAACCCTAAAGAAAAGAGTGAGTGTAGCAGGGAAACAAGACCCCACACATCCCTTGTTCCATTCATCTTCTACCTAAGCTGTAAATGGCAAAGACAAGAAAAAAGAGCCTGTTTATACATATAGAAGAAATATGTTTTGTTGCATTATTGATAAAATCTAATATATATATAAAATCATATTGCATATAAAAATAACTAGTCTATGCAATAAAATAAATAATGGGAATCAAACATGCAACACTCACATCTAGAGTTAACCGCCTTACCATTGCACCACGTACTGCTACATGCTAACCTTCTTAAATAAAATAAATAAATAATAATAATAATAAATAACAATGTTGACGAGCCATTTCTTCAAGGGATTTGGTTCTTGACACTGTTGACTGTGCCTTTATGTGTCTCCTAGCTTTATATCTTCCTACTAGATGATAGACTATAGGTTATAGACATTAGCTTTTAGTTGTTAGATCTAACAGATTTGATCTGCGTCTATTGGAGTAGCATTTGTGGCCTCACTATGTATTGGATCTGCGTTTATTGGAGTGGCATTTGTACCCTCACTATGTATTGGATCTGCATTTATTGGAGTAGCATTTGTGCCCTCACTATGTATTGACTCTGATGTACCTAACAGTCCCTTCACCTATCAAAAGAATACATATTATAATGATTATCAATTTAAACATATAAAGTCAGCTATGGCCCTGACAAACAAAAAGGAAACCGTTCTGGATATGTTGTATGATTAAAACCTCTCCATTGCTTTCTGCATTCTTCATCAATTGTAACAAAAATTGAACAGACTTGATAGGCCAGTGGCCCTGGCCATTTGAATGCCGAGACTTTGCTTGGGCAGTACGTCCTACCCCCACAAAAGCGACGGAAAGGTATTGCTTTCTTATGGGCAAGCACATCCTCAAGATAGGCTTTAGCCTTGGCCACAGGTAACTTCTTCACAGCTTGAGTTGTTTCTTGAGTATTCTATCAATTAAACATAACGAAAAATATCAATCCATTGCACCAATTTTAGCCATCACAGTTGATTACAAAGATTAACCCCTAAAGTGGAATTCTCGTGAATAAAACAAGAGCCGACCAGCCAAAACTTAGCGTCCAGCAATGAAAAAGAAACAACAAAAAAACAAAACAATAGACAAGCCTAGCGCCAGACGCGAATCCCACGAGGAGCTGTAGGAGCCAAGCCCTCAGACCATGTGGAAAACTAGGGGGAGGAGCCCATGGGGAAAGGTAAGGTGCGCTACACACCAACACAATAAAACAGAAAAAAACAAGTGCTAAAACAAGACCATCCCACCCTACCCAAGGCCTATCCCCTACAACTTCCCAGTGACAAAATTTTGGTTTTGTCTTACGTATTTAACTGCTGTAAAGGCAAAAGATAATCCCTGTGATAATTGCACGCCTCTAACTACAGGAAGAGGAATCCAACAATTAAAAAAAAAAAAACCATCAGACCCGTGACACACAATACAAAGCCCAGTGACAAGCACAAAGACCATGAGACCATACTTGGTACACAACTCAAGTTGAAAACCGTATAGAAGATGAAAACCGTGGAGAAATTCACTAAGAGGTCATGGTGAATTAAGAAAATGAAACAAAATACAAAGCCCGGGAGCCTCTGCAGCACAAAATACAAAGCACCAAAGCCATACAGAACAAAATTTTGGGCCTGAAGGCCAATCTTCAGTCCTCGAGCCATGCATCTGAATCAACAACAAAAGATCAACAAGCAACAACATACAAGCCAACGCCCGAGCACCAACGCCAACCAAGCCTACTAGCTATCGACAATATACAAGCCAATACACAACTCAAAGCCAACGCACAAGTGCCAGGCCATGTAAAAAAAAAAACAGGCCACAACACATATCCAACACCTAAACGCCTGTGAACAGTCACAACAACGAGCTCTGACTATTTCCATTGACTAGAAAATCCTGAACTGTGCCTCCTGGACCATGAGCTCTGACTATTTCCATTGATTAGAAAAGCTCGAGTTCCTAGGTAGTATGGAGGAGAGGAGTAGAGAAGACAGGTTAACCATGGCGGCCATGCTCCCTCACACCTCCCCACGCAGGTGACCATAACAAATGAAGGGAGGAATGAAAGTGATTCTAGGTGTAGGTTTTTGGGGTAGTGAGAACCCTAGGGGGGCACGTGGGCCTCATGCGAGGACCCACGATGCCCATATCAATTTATATATATATATATATATTTTTTTTTTTTTTATGATATTTTACTTTATTTTATTTATTTATTTATTCGTTCAAATTTATTATTATTATTTTTTTTAATTAGTTTTTATTTATTTATTTATTATTTTAATTACTTTAAATTCAAATCAAAGAGTAAAGTTTACATTTAAATTAGTTCTAAATTTTAGAATAAGAATTAAAGTTTTAAATTTTTGAAGCAAAGTTTAATTTAATTTTTCTTTTTAATTTAAAGTTTTAAATTTTAAAGAGCAAAGTTTAATTTTGAAAAAAAGAAGAAGGGGTAATTAGGTTTAAGCTTTAGTTGAGTTTAAGCCCTAAGTTAAATAATAAAATATTAGTTAAGCTTTAACTATATATTTAAATTTCGCTTGAAACAAAATTAAAGTAGTCTTTTAGTAACTAATAAATTAGAATGATTAATTAACTAAGTGAGCGATCAATGTTAATGATAAATTATGATTAGAAATCACGTTAATTAGTTTTAAGCGAAAAGTTTAAAGGACTTAGACCAGGATAATCGGGAGGGGTTTCATGCGCACTAGGCAGGTAAGTTAGAGAAATTGGTGAGTATGGCGCAAAGCTAGCATAGCTACGAGGCGAGAGGGTCAATAGTTTTCTTAGGCAGTGACATCAAGCTTAGATGCTTAACCCTAACCTAGCCACCTCCCCAAAAGAGAGTAACGTCTATTTACAGACAAGTAAAAAAAAACTTACGCCTAACCCTGTTTTCTAGTTTAAGTTGCACAAATATGAAACGTCCTTGAACTCACCTTGACAACTTTGGCT
>JASDQU010383898.1:0-11237 GCA_032191745.1 Picea mariana | reverse complement strand
CTACTGGTCTTCCTTCATCATTGACACAAAGCACCTTCTTTGAGAAACAATCTACCAAAGCTTGATGAGATGCTAACCAATCCATTCCAATGATTAGGTCATATGCCCCGAGAGAAGTGATGTATACCTTCAACCTGGTAGTACACACTCCCAGGTCTATTATACAATTATCGACACTAGGTCCTACTATTTGTTTTTTCCCTGAAGCCATCTTGACTTGTTTAAAGTCATCATGCTCGTAGGCTACCAACCCACTCTTTTCTAATGCAGATGGTAAAATGAAACTATCTGTCGCAGTAGAATAAAACAAAATCTTATTATTGATATGATTTAGCGTACCTGATGACTCCACCACCGTGGATTGATGTTTGTCCTGGCGGTTATTAACTGCTGCATAAATATGGTGGCTTCTACTTGTTCTCCCTATTGGTGCCTTTCCTTCTCTATGCACGAACCCTGATTGTAACTCTGGGAAGTCGCACTGGTAATGGGGTCCCCCACACCCCCAACAGGTAACATGAGATTGAACCTGTGCATTGTTATGTGTCTGTCTCTGAAATGAGTTCTTTCCGCGGGAACCCCTGCCCCTACTTGTTGTTACCTGAGATGGTCGTGGTCCTGTCTGCACCGTTGGTGATGAACAATATGTTGCACTTGCTACCATTGAAATCCCTGCAGCTATTGTCCTTGGCACGATTCTGTTACCATATGGCGGTGTCCTTGAGCCCCCTCCCCTAGAAAATGTCCTCGGGGCCTTTCCTACAAATCTTGCGTAATGCTGAAATGTCGGTCTTGTACCCCCGGTTAATTTCATGTGTTCTTACGCATAATGCGCATTTTCCAATACCTTCGCTACTGAAGACAGTTTCCACATCCGCACCATAGCTCTTCTCTTAGGGTTCAATCCATAGACGAAGCGCTCTTCCTGTCATTGGTTGTTATCCATATACGACACATATTTGACCAGTTCCATAAACCTGATCTCATATTCTTCGACAGTTCTGTTTCCCTGTACTAAGGCATGAAATTCCCCTACCTGTTGTTCCTCATAGTACATCGGTAGATATTTACTCCGGAACCTCTCCTCGAAAATTTCCCAAGATACTGTGTCTGGGGTAAGGTGCAGTTGTCTTTCCAAGTTGCCCCACCAGTTCAAAGCGTTGTCTCTTAACTGAAAAATGGTGATCTTTTCCTTTGAATTGGATGGATAGTCCCTTAAGGCAAAACACCTTGTCATGCCTTCCAACCATGCTTCCGTGCATTCGCTGGTGCGACCTCCGACAAACTCCGGAAGTTTGATCTTCTGCAATTCTTGTGTGATGTCTTCAGGTGGAGGTCCTCCCCCTGAATCCCTTGATGCTTCTAGATTACCCGTTCCAGACGGTGGGGGTTCCACTTCAGTCCCTACCGGTTGTCGCCCCTTTAAAGTCTCATTGATGGCTTCAAACAAGCACAGTATGAGGGATAGTTCAGGTGATGGCGGTGCTTGCGACGACGCTCCCCTGCCTCGGTTCCCTCGAGTCCTGACCCTCCTGTATTCTTTGACCTGCATCAACCAGAGTTGTCAGGGTGAGTTCCAGGATGTCTCAAATTGGTGCTACTCAAACTAGAAATAGGGTTAGGCGTAAGCTTTCTCTACTTGTCTGTAAACAGACACTACTCCATTAGGGGATTGGCTAGGTTAGGGTTTAGATTTAAGCATCTAAGCTTAGTTTCTTCACCCCTATGAAAATAACTATTGGTTCCTTTGCCGTGTAGCTACGTTAGCCTTGGGCCTCACTTGCCACTTCCTATGCTTACTCTCCTAGTACATATGTCGCCTCCTTCCTGCTTGTCCTAGTCTAATCCCTTTTAACTTTTCTCTTACCACTTGATTATACTGACTTCTGCCTTTATGTTTATTAATTTACATCGAGAGGCGTACACCTACTGACAATGGGCACAATCAATGATCTTTTAAATCTTACTTAGCCTTAAACCCTTATTTGATGGCTATGCATTGAAGATGCTGGCATATTCTTAGTCGTCCTCCAAAATCAATGGGTCACATTTATCGTTCATAACTTTATTGCATTTATCACAACATCCGTTAACATGTTTACTTTTTAACATTTACCTAATCACATAAAAAAAATTGTTGTAAGGTTATATAATTACCACATTTAAATGATTAAATAGGATTAGACCCATGGCATCTAAACAATTATCCCCAACTGCCAGCCCCATTTTGGCGTTCACCAGCGCTATGTACCTTTCGGCATTAAACAGCTACCAGCCACTTTGTGGCTGTGCTAGTTTATTAAAACTAATAATCTAGACTAAGCTTAATCCTAAGCTTCAATCACCTTAATCAACGCACATTCACCCCTTTTTTTTAAAGGCATATGGTATGGCACGTTGGCAGGGCATACTTTGTTAAAGCTTTCACGGTGGAAGGAGGTTCGAGGTTCAAATCCCACAGACTCCATTTATCTCAAACATATCTAATATTTTATTAAACTAATTAACTTTATTAACTTAACTAACCTAACTAATATTTTAATTAACTCTTAATAAAATTAATAAAGTTAATTAGTTTAATAGTTTAATTATTTTTACTTAATTTATTAATTAAACTTTATTAATTTCCTAAATTTATAATTTATGAGTTTATTAATATTTATTTCTATATATTAATTATTTATTATATATATATTTTTAAATTGATATCGTAAAGAAAAGAGTAATAAATACAATTATTTGCTAAATGATTAAATTAAAATGGACTTACCGAGCTACATGCATTTTGCATGCGCTCCACGTGTTAGTCCGCCTCCTTCTCGGCAGGCTCGCTGCTCGGATCCTTCGCAAATGCTCGGCTCCCTCGCAATGCTTTTGCATTCTATAACATGGGCGCTTTTGACCAACCGCTTGAGGACTTCCGTTCCAGAAGTTAGATTTGGTTTAAGCTTGTTAAATGTTTGCAAAGATGGCAATATTTGGTGATGGAATTGTTATCAGTCATTTGTTTGGTACTCGAGGCAAAGATGGATGAATTTTCGTAGCTGGAGTATACTCAGGAATCACACACATGGCATGCTGAGGAACGTGGTTTTCATGATTAGGTTAAGGATTCATTGTGAGTTTCCCAGTTTAATTACGCCTGCAGTGAAGGGTTTATGCATGCATTGTAATGTATATGGCAACATAAATCAATCGTTCTGAAGACTCCTTTACTACCTAGTTTTTTTTTTTGCAACGAGGGTGTGTGTGAACGGAAAAGAGAGATTGCAGATCCAAAGACAACGAAATCGGAGGAAAGCAATTATATTCAATCGATCACAAGTTTAATCATTCTTTGTTCTTTATTCTTTATTCACAGGTTTAGTGTTGTTTATTCTATTTTCTTTGTTTGCCTACAGCTCCTCCCCATGGCTCGATGCATGGGCATTATGTTTGGCGCGTAGTGGGTTTGATGCAATGTGCACTATACTCAACCCGTGGGCTCTCCCTTGGTACTCTATGCTTGTCACCTGGGCTTGGATGATTATGGTGTTTGTTTAGGGTTATGGAACTTGTAATATGGTTTCAGTCGTGACTTGGAAATTGGGATTTCCCAAATGCTTTCTCTTAATCGTGGGAATGAAGAAAAAAAAAAAAAAAACCCATATTTGTTTTTACTACTCGTCTCTTTTCCTATGGTCATCATGCTTTGGCCCCTTGAGGGCGTCTCCATTGATGTCTTGGCGTTGGTCTGTGTTGAAAATTTTGTGGCATGACTCGACACTTGTGTTGTGACTTGTATCACGATAACTGATAGAATTTGGTACTTCGAGAGTGGGCCTTTGAGTCAATAATGTTTTGCTACCTTATTTTACTTTAATATGTGTATATATATATATATATATTTGATCGGTCTCTGTATCCTACTCTCCCAGTGTCAGCAGCCTGTATGGACTCATGGAAAGTCATCTCAGCTTGGGCAACCAATGTCCAATTAGCTCAGGCAACCACCACCAGAGTTTGGGGTCTAATGGTTTATATTTACATTGACATACATGAATATGCATTTTTTATTAAAATTTTCATATTTTATGTATTTTAAAGTAGAGTTCAGACCCATTTTTTTTTATTCCAATCTAATTAGACCCTCGACCAGTTCTGTTCTTTAGAACATTGATGTAAATTACTATCTCTACAATGATAAGGATGGAATCAGTATCCAGCCAGTAAATTTGTACTACTCTTTGATTATACTCACACTTTGAGTTTTCCTCCTTGCAAATGATGCTCCGAATAATTCAAGATGACCTTTATTATCCATACTTTTCTACGTGTAACTCCTAGCCTGAAAAGCATCTGATCTTTCCAAAAAAAATAGCCCTCACATCAAACACTTAAAGCAAAACATCTCAAAATTGCTTCCAGATTACATTTCATTTCCTACAAAACTAGTTTAGTTTTGATAAATATAGTTGACAAGTCTCCTAGCTTGGTTTCTTATTGTTTGAAAATGAGCTTAAACAAGCCCCTCTCACATCATATACTTAAAATGAAAAATCTCAAAATTGCTTCCAGATTACACTTCATTTCCTGCAAAACTAGTTTAGTTTTGAAAAATATAGCTAACAAGTCTCCTAGCTTAGTTTCTTCTTGTTTGACAATAATCTAAAACAGACCCTGATACGGAACCAAAGGAATATCTAAGCAACCTTAATAACAGACAAAGAACGAATTTCCTCGGCAGTCCTCTTAGTTATTGGTCATAAATACACTTTCTAGGCTGAAGGAACGTCAATTACAAGTCTGCATATGGATACTATACTTTTGACACATCCTCGGATAGCTTTCAAGTTGAAGAGGCGTCTTTATGTTAACAAAATTTTAACGATATAAACAAAATAGAATAAGCATCAATGTAAAGGCTAGTTCCATAATAATTGATTCAAGTGATGAATGTAAAAAAAAATAGAGGTAGAGTCAGGCTTGAAAGAACCTGCACACAGGGACTATGCTTTCCTCGATGTCACAAGTCCAAAGAGACCATTCGAGTTGAACAACAGTAATACGATGAACTGCATGGGCCCTTCTAATGGTGTCAACACTAGCCTCTGAGAGCCCAATATATTTTATTTTTCCCTCTTCCACAAGCTACAACAATCAAACAAAAGAGGATTCGACTGGACCATGTGTTCCTCTGTTTGCTGGATCTGAACTAGTCTTGAGTCCAGCGCAGTGGAACAGGTATTGTGTATTTGGTATGTAATATATATATTAGTATAACTGGTGAAATTTACAGGTTTTCTGGTTGATATATTCTATGAAGATAGTTAATCCTGTATGTAATTTATTTATTTATTTTTTTAGAAAGATTTTATGATTGTAATCGAAACTTTACTTCACCCTAGTTGTATTCATAATTTACTTGGTAAATTTGTTTTTCATTTATTTATTTTATTTTTATTTTTATTAAAGTTTCTATGTTTTGTGTGCAGGTTAAGCGTGGCTGGAGTTTTGGCCCTTAAGGCCTAAATTTTTATTCACCCTAATACATTTATTTAGGGATTTACTATAACTAAACCCCTTATTTAGGCCCTTGTTTCCATATTTGAACTAGGGATCTGATACCAAATGTAAGAGCCGAACTAAATAAACAACCATTTATTTTAAACATAGCAGTAAAATTTAAGAGTTACCTTCATTTAGCACATTTGCAATTAATATATCAATAATAATAAAATTTATTAATCATAATGAAAAACAGTGCATAAATTTTAAACAAATACCTGAACCTGATGCTATTATCCCTCCTTTTGTCCGCAGCTTGCCTCCTTGATCACTTATGAACACTGCCCAAAACTGTTCCTCCCTGCCAACTAGGTAGCTCCCTAGCTCCAGGATATCAATGGATATCTTGGCCCCCGTGCACAAAACCCCCAGCAACTCCGGTGCACTGTATCAATCCTACTCCCAAAATTTCACTCTCTCTGCCAATCCAGAGCTCTCAAAATTCATCCCCCAACTTCTCGTAGAATAACTCCCGTCCCACTCCTTCCCTTCCTTATCCCTCCTTCACTGACTCTCGCCTTTTACTTCCTTACCTACCCCCCCATTAATGCCCCTTATCCCTTCCTTTAATATTTATCCTCTCGGGATTAATGGGTTATCCCTTGTTGGGTACGTAACCTTTTTATAATATATATTATTAATCTATTAAATCTATTACTCATGTTATTAAATGTAATTTGTAGTTAAATTATTAATTAATTAATCACAATTATATCCTTTAATTAATTAATAACTNCACAATTAATCCCCTAATTAGTTTTACTTTATAATTTATTAAACATTTATCCAACTAGGGTCATTACATCATAAGGCATATGTCACTTGTCATTACACTATTTATTTTGACTAAAATGTAAGTACTCAATTTTTATTAAATTTGTATTAGGTGTAAAATTATTATTATTACTACTTTACAATAAGTAAAAATATTACTTGTAACGATTTTATTAAAAATCAAAAACTAAATCTACTTACTATTAAGTTATAATAATATCAAAACTAAATGGACTGATCTCAATTAAACCAGAAAGTGGAGATATTATAAAATGAAATTATACTTACATAATTATTTTAATCTCCTACAAACAGTGAAAAAGAAATTTGACAATGGCCATATATTAATATATTATGGCCTTAAAATTTATGTTTTCAAAATTTTAAGAAGTATTAATGCAAATTTTAAAATTTAAGAACATGTACCAACATTAATTTAAAACCATTAAATACTTGTTGGTATCAAAATAAGTCCTATACTACATCAATGCAAAGGCTAGAAGTCCACACATAAACAAATTAATACATCTTAAATTGGAATGACGAGTTAAGAACTGATGCACTTCACTGGCAAAATCCATTAAAACCCAAGAAATACTTCCACACATATATATAGTTGTGAAAATTTAATGATAGTGATAATAATTGTTTGGGTATTTATTTACTTTTTAGCATAATATTGAAATTACAAACCTACCAGTAGTAACTACAAAACTATTCTACATATTTATTCTAGATTGTAACAAAATTACTTGAAAATCCTCTTCATACAATATAATTGCTACTTGTCCATTTGTAAATTAAATTAATGGAATCTACAGGTTTATCCATGATCAATCTCTGATGTGTAGATATGGACCACTCGTATCTTTACACAATCCCTAGGTCTCAATCATATTTATATCTACCTTCTCGTCACTCATCGACATATTGAATGGGACTCTGTGAGCTCTGCGTTGTGTTGTAGAACAATGAAAGCTTTCTTTATTTACATTTTTTATAGAAACAAATGTACTATGGGTGTATAGAGTGTACTATGGGTGTATTGACTAAGCACATGTTCCCTCTATTTTGGGTTAGAGTGCACGTCAAGTAATCTACGTAAATTTTCCACGTTTTAGTGTAAGGGAAGGAGGAGTACATACGTCAATCATTTAAGAGAGTCGGTATACCTCATTCATTTAAGAGAGTCGGTTTAGAACAATGCCTAAATAAATCTACATCCAAGTAATTATGGATGCCTATCTATTGCACGAACATCACTTCCTTTCCTGGGCATGGGATATTGAAAACAGGTTACGTGCCACTCCTTTCTGGTAACGTACAAGAGATTCATTTTACTTTGACCATATGTTTTCGTTAACTCAGGGCTTACTTTCCATTAACTATATATATATAATTTTTGTTTCAAATAATTCAACTAATATAAGATAAATGAAATATTGGAGGGCTAAGTGTCTTAGGGTGAGTGTGCATGCTTGAGTTTAATTGCCTAAAAAAACCCCTTATCATTGCTTTGTTTTGTGAAAATCCTGAATAACATAGATTGCCTGTAATGGTGACTGAGACATTATTTTGCTGTTTTAGTTTTGTGGTCTACAGGTTTTCTTTAGCTGCTTTCAGCTGTCATTAACCATACTTGCCTTGTATTTTGATATATATATATATATATTCTTTGTTCCTCTTTCTCGAGCGGGCAAATGCTAAAAAAAAACACTGTAATCATTATGAACGACTGTAAATTGCTTGCAAATTTAGTCTTTCTATGGAATTACTAAGAAAAAGTGTCTAAATTTTCAAATTTAAACTGTCAAGCACAATTGCAGTTTCGCCAAACCACATTGTCTAACCTTCCTTTCAAGAAGACCTAAATTTTTTTATTTGAGACTATAGAATGTTTGCCTTGAACGTTCAGATTAGATTGGACGCAACACCATGTACACAATGACCCATATTCAACCAAAAGCATGTGATATTTTCCATTAGTAACTTGGACCTTTTGGAGTGTCAACCGAAACAATGGCTTGGTGCACAGATTGCAGAAACCTCAAAACAATCTTCCAATTCCCTCTGCATTGATTCACAAGCTTCGTCTGGCAAGGCAACGAAATCGCCGAGAACATTTGATCCATAACATATAACTGAGATGTTTCCAGCTTTGACATGGACTTCAATCCTCCTCCTCCCCCTCTGTGTGTCACAAACTCATGCCCATTCCCGTATGATGCCTAAAATGTATAGAAGGATGCCTCCAAACTTGCCAAGTCTGTTGCCCTCAGTTTCCCATTGATTAATATCTCTTAAAGTAGATGGGTCGATAACTCTTCCAACAAATGTAGCCTGCTCTCCTCATCCATTGATCTTTTGTCTTGACCTTATAATATTCCCTCCCACTTCCACTCAGCAAATAGTGTTGGGTTTTGGGATTTGGGTCTGAATTTTTTCCATGACACTAACACTAACACTGAGTTGTTTACAGAGAGAAAACAAGCACCTTCCCTACTTGAAGGCATCAAATTTATCAAACGATTTGAATTCAAAATGAATTGGGTAGAATTGGATTTATAGGGTACGAAACGCCATTTCCTCAATAATTTTCTGATTTTTTGTGGGTTGCATTGGTTATATAGCCACTTTGTTTTCTTCTTGAGGTCCTTCTGGAACTTCCATTTTCAAAATCCTTCTAACATCTTTGAAACAATTTTTTTTTTATAAATGCACACATAACTTGAATTTCCTTTTTCTCACTTAACTTTCAGGGTTTGAGGCTAAGGGCTTTCAAGGAAAGCCATCAATGGAAAATAGCTCAGGCAAGCTCATTATACACCTCCATGGCATACACAAGATGTATTTTATGTCTCAAATGGCTTCTTCAATAGAGATTTCTTCTAAATCTGCTAATTGGAGCACCCGCAAGCTCAGATAAGCCTTTACCAAATACAATAGTGAATGGGTTAAATAGTATTAAATTTATTAGGCAATTTAGCGATCTCAACAATAGTGGAGTGGGAGCTACTACGCAAAGACAATTTCATTCAACTCCCCATAGCCAGTACAATGTTGGAAGTGCGGCCCAGATTAACTAATCAGAATTCACTGATATGGCATGGGAGGCAATTGTGGGTTCAGTGGAGGCAACAAAGAAAATTAAGCAACAAGTTGTTGAAACAAAACACCTAATGAAAGATCTACTTGAGAAAAAGAATGGACTTGCACGCAGGATTTTCACCAAAGTTGGATTAGATAATACATATGTTCTTCAAACTACATAACAATTTATTTCAGAGCAACTAAGGGTAGTAGGTGATACAACTGGTCCCTTTGTAAGTCCTAATGTGACATCACTACTAGATCAAGCCAAAAATCACAAAAAGGAGTTTGGCGATGACTTCTTATCAGTGGAGCATATGGTGCGAGCCTTTTTGAAAGATAAGTGTTTTGGACAAAAATTAATTAAGGATCTTCAACTCACAGAAAAAGATTTGAAGGATGTTGTGCAAGCTATACGAGGACATCATAAAGTTATTGACCAGAATCCCGAAGGGAAAATTTGAATCTCTTGAAAAGTATGGGATGGATTTAACACAATTGGAAAGAGAAGGAAAACTTGACCTTGTTATAGGTTGTGATGATGAGATCTGACGATACACTCAAATCCTTTCAAGGAGAACAAAAATAATCCTGTTATTATTGGTGAGCCAGGGGTCAGTCCATGTTATTTTGTGGTGTCCATATTATGCTTCCATTATTTTCTCCACCCCAGTGAATCCCATTATTCCGATTGTCATATTTCATGTTGATAGCAGGGGAACAGCCTTGAGTCTTTATTTTTTAGCTCATATACATCTCCTTCATCATTTTTTGCTCCTCTATTCACATTGAGGTTTGATAGCTACTTCATCAGATTCACATATGTTTCTTGTTACTGAATCTTGTCAATTTTCTATGATATTGTTGGCATTAAAATCCATTTGAAAACTTTACTTTTATCTATAATTTTTATCCATATTATTCAGTACCCCTGGATGCATGTTTGAATGGTATAATATCTTTCTATTTCTGGTCTGAAGAAATTTTCAATAGATTATTTTCCATGATTTAGTCCGTAACAACCCAAATTGGATGCAGACCTTGCAGACCATATTGGCACAAAGACAAAATCCCAGTGTTGTGTGTGGTGAAGCCCAGGTTTTAGTTTTGAAACCGAGCTCTGATACCATATGTAACACCCATCTACAGGATGCTAAGCAATTAATCATTTATTAAATACATACACAATAACAACTTTATTTTAACATAATTTCATTTCATTTAGACAATTCTTCTACATTTCGTCAATGATAAATCTAAATAGTGTGATGAAATAAGTAACGAGTTAACTCTAAGATTTCCAACTTAAAACAAAAGTATATACAAAATATCAACAACAATTACCACTGAAAAATACCTCTTCCTTTGTTTGTTGAAGCTCATCAATTGTCGCGTAGTCCTAGGCGCTTCCAAGCATTCCTTTCTCGCTTTCCTAGAGTGAAACAATGGAATCCTCCCTACCAACTAGAAGCCTAGCCAGCTTCCTAGATCCAAGAAACCTTTCGGTTTCCTGGCCCTACGTGCCCATGACTCCAAGAATGACAAAGCACAAATGCTCAAATAAAAGTATCACAAGAATTATATCTTCCAAGAATTTCACAACCTCTCATCATGCTCAAACCTCTCCATCTTCCCCCTCTTCTTTACTTATTCTCCCTATTTATCAAGTTTCCATACACACTTCCCCAAGTCTCCTCAACCACCCTCATTATTATCCATCAACCTCCCTTATCTAGATATTTTGGGAAAATATTAAGATAAAACTAAATATAAATGACTTGCATTAAACAACAATAAATAAAATGAAAAATATTTCTTCTCATGCT
>JASDQU010383897.1:0-11083 GCA_032191745.1 Picea mariana | reverse complement strand
CAACATATATTATATCCATACATTGTGTTACATTGTTTACAATACAATATACATATAGGAGCCATCGGCATCCAAAACCCTAACCCAATGACCTGGATTAGTCCAAAACCCTAATTCCTTTATCGGAAATAGAAAACCATCAGCAAAAAAACCATGTGCCGAAAAAACCACCTAAATATCATGTGGTCCCGGAAATATGTCGTCCCGAAAATATGTCGTCCCGGTAATATGTCGTCCCAGAAATATGTCATCCCAGTGCGAAATTTTTTTTCGGGGGCGCTGCCCCCGAACCCCCTTGTACGCCCGGTGTAGACACTCAAACACTACTACTCGTGCAAAGAATATAACACATACCCAACACTCCCCTCGATGATGTTGGTTGACTCTGACTTGTCACATTGCTTCCACTTCTCTGATTACTGCTACTCCATCCTCCCTTTCTAACTATAAGTGCTTTTGATAAATCCTCAAATTTGATTTCCGATCTAGGTGATGCACATGGGGTCATAGAGTCGACACAAGATCCAATCTGAACATGACTTAAAGGCTCTTCTATTATTAGAATGAATTGAGAATTATCTTCCTCTCCTTCTATGCACATAATTTCTATGATGTAGATGATTGCATAAGGTTCCCTTCCCTCATGCTCACTATGTGACTCTCCTTTCTCAGCCCTAGTATTCCTCCTCTTGTACCTTCTTCCATTATACGGTACTCCAAATTCGTTTTCTTCTTCTTATATCACTTATTTGGTTCTCTACATCCTCAATCCCTCTTTTCCTTCTTTATTTCTTCCTTCATTCTTTTCAAACTTCAGACTATCCTCTTTTCTTCCCCCAGTTCCCCTATGTGCACAAAGCCCTATATAAATTAGACTCCATTGTCATCACACACTTGTCACATAACAATATCTTTATCCACATACCCAAAGATTTCATGAACCTTCTACTCAGACCTTTCAAGAAATCCCTCTCTGCAATACTATATGACTGGGTATAATCCACTGCAAATTTTGTAATATAACCTCCCAATATACTCTCCAACCATAAATCAACTGCAACAAAAGTATTATTACTTACAAAATTCATTTTCCTTACCAACTCAGGAGTCTGGTTCCTCGATTTTTCGGTTCGGTATATTCTAGTACTCTCCACCAATCTTTCTAGCCACTCATTCAAAATAATCAGAAAATCTCATGCAAGTTTTTGTACACATACCTTTGCATCCATTACTTGTCACTCATCCGAGGGTTTCTATTTTCCTTTTGAGAAAATTATTGCTCCTTCCCTTCTATCCATTCTTTCTTAGTCCGCCTCCAAAACATTCCCTCAATCACATATTACAGGTCCCGACAATGAAACCATTTGCTGGCGTGCAGTTGTAAGACCCTAGGTTCAAGTTATCTAACCAAAAAAACCCTTTAGACACTGGACCTTTCAGCATCACCTGCATGAAAGTGAAGTGTCACCTGAGACATCTATTGGAGCTGCAAGAACCAAGTTTATGCAATAATGAGGGGAAGGGAGGCGATCAACTTATTCATTCTTACTTATCTACTATGTGCACATTATCTTGTGTATGTTATTCCTTGATTACTTGGTGAATTCAATTATATAGTACCATTATACTGTAGATTTCAACATAAACCATTCACAGTAACATTCATAACTATCGCACAGTGATCGAATAGTACAAAGATCCAATCTAACATGCATAAAGAGACATTCATGAACAATCACATAAAAAGACAAGAAAACATGGTAATTAACGTGGTTCACCCAAATTTGGGCTATGTCCAAAATGGATGGCTTCTTTTTTATGATTTATGTAATCATTCTATGCTTGTGCACTGCACTTACAACAAGTATATCATGATATATTTCTCTCCATATTTCCTAGTTTCTCTGTAGTGCAAGCCTCTCTCTGCAACTCTCCCTAAACCTTCAGACATGGACTCTCTCTCATCCTTAGCATGTTCTCTCAACAACAACAACCACTTTAGCTGCAACAAACCCATTACATGTTTATACATGGAATTTAGGGCTCAAAACCCTACTTTCTTATTCCTAAAACCCAATTACAACCCATTCTGACTCATTACAACTCAGGTTGAGTCTTTTTTTGGGTGTGTGTTGGCATAGGGGCAGACCCAGGGTTCAACGCTATAACAACGCACCAACAAAACCCTAACTACCGACCCTTTCGGCAACACCTGCGAAGCAGATGAAGTCTCACCCAAGGTAGAGGCAGGGGTGGTTGCAGGACTCAGGTGTCTGCAACCTTAGCTGGGACACAGATATGTGATTATAATACTTAATAGAGCACTTAGCACCGTTAGTTCATCATTGTTTAACCAATATCTACTCTACAGGGAAAATAGAGCATTGCAACATTCACCCTGATCTAATGTATTTAAGCACTTAACATATATAAATGGATCAGATCTAGCAGATTCAGGCACTAAGCACATTCACTTATATCATATCTAACATCCAGATTCATCATAAGCACAAAGCATAAATAGATCTATCTATCTATCTATATCAAGAACTTAGAAAATAACACATAAATACATCAAAACATCGCACAAAGAAGAATAACACATTATTCACGTGGTTCACCCCCACCCTGGGGCTACATCCACCAAATCTTCTTCTTTATTAGCTTCAATCAGTCATCTACATGCACATAGCCACAAAACCCTACTCCGCATAGGACATAAGATCTGCACAGCTCGCTAGATCCTTCTTCCTTGCGTTACAGCACAAAGCCCTTCACAGTCTGTTGCAACCATTTGCACTTAGCTCTGCAAACCTCTCAGAGTATGCACAAAGCATCTACAAACCATACTTGCACTTAGCACTTATCTTATCAACACCTCATCACATAGATACACTTCTTACATTTCCTAGACATCTATTTATAGTTTACAAAATAGGACTAAACATGAGTAAACCCATGGGTCGATGATTGCATATTCCAAAATCCAAAGAAGGACCCAAAAAGGGGTTGAGATCCCGCGATATCTGCTTTGTCTTGCGCTCTGCCTTCGACAGGCTGTCGAAGTCCCAAAATAGGTCAACATGACCAAGAATCTCCCAAAACTTGGTCAAGGGCCAACAGGCCCCCAAAAATCACCCGTGACTCGTCCTGAGTCACTCTGGTCTGACTACTTCTGCTTCGAACACCTTGAGCTTGGCTCGAGTTGCTTCGAATTCCTGCTGTGATACGACCTCCTATTCAACAAACTCTTGGATGATTGTATCGTTGATAGGTCCCTCTAGATGTTATTCAGCTGTAGTGGAAACCTGCTCTAGCTCTGCTCCTTGGCCTTCTGCCTCTGTCTTTTGCCTTGATTTCTATGACTGTCATAGAGTGAAGTGATCCATTGACTTCTTCTTTTACTTCAAGTTGCTCCACGATCAACTGTTCCTTTTCTTGTTGTAGCTGATATTTTTCTTCATCAAACTTCGCTTGGAGAGCAAGTTTTTTCTGTTCTACAGCACTGTGTTTCTCTGCAATTACTCCTTGTACTTGTGTCAAATCCTGGGTGGCTTTCTCTATTTCTTCCTGTGCTCGTCGAAGGTGAGCTTCGACTGTATTGGCTAGGCAGTGGAGTTGGGTTGACTCATCTCCCAATTCTGGTTCTCCCGACGCAGTGGAGATTGCACGACTAGACTGTAGGGCATGTTGTACCCCTCAGAGTTCAGTCTTAATTCGATCATACATCTCCTCTTGCTTTGCTTCTTAATTCCCTGCTATTTCCAGTGAATCATCTTGCAGGGCTGCTATGAGGAAGTTTAAGTCATCAGAGGTGAGAACAGTCTGCATCTTGGTCATGGTGGCCTTCGATTTCTTTCGGGAGGAAGGTTTCGGAGGAAAACCTTTCCTCTTCTTCAGGGGATCAACCTCCTCTCCTTTCTTTTGTTTGACTTATTTGTCATTCAAATCTTCGCCATCACCTCCTTTCTCTGGTGATATGGAAGCAGTCTTCACGGATGCACTGTCTATATCTTGGACCTCCTCGGTCTTCTTTGTTCTTCTAGGTCCGGGTGTATCCTACACATTTTCTGGGCTGTCGATGTCGGATATCTCTGCAGGGTCTACTAGAATAAGGATATCTGTCGACCATTCCTTAGTGATCTCCTCCAAGTCCTCCTCCGTCAACTTGTAGTAGGATTGAAGTTTTTGCTTGTGTTTGTCGACGTGCGCTGTGATGTAAATAAAATGCCGATCCATGCTGAACTTCATCAAAGGTCAGAATCGGTGTAGGGTGTTCGAGGTCATGCGAGGCTCCAAATGTATGGCTATCTTCAGTTGATTGTAGTAGGTATGAAAAACAACATTTGACTGCCACTATTTATTCATGTCTCTTGAGTACCACAATGTACTGAACTTCGCGGCCAGTGGTTCAAAGGGCTCGATGTCCGGGAAGGTCGTACCTTCCGGCATCTCCCAGGAAATAAAAGCTATAAGGATTAAGAGCCAGCTGAAATGAAATTCATATCCTTGATCCTGTGCTTCTCTGCAGTCAAGTTCCAACTGGTTCACCAGGTACTTCGCCTAGTTCATCCGAAGGCCTGCTGTGCACTTCCCTGCGAGGTCGACTATAAAACCAGTGACTTGGGTAGGTCGGTTCTTTCGTACTAACTTCCCTGCGATCAACAGATAGGCGGGGCGCACTACACCACTCTGGATAGAAGCTATATTGTAGCCTCGCATTCCCTTCTCAACATCGCCATAAGTGTCCCTGATCCTCTGTGCTAGAGCGCGATCCATGGATTTTCCGGGGTAAAAATTATGTGGATCGGGTCCTTGCATACTCAAGCCCGTGATCTGATTGATCAGCATCAGATCAAATGTTATACAGTGGTTTAGCCACAAATAGCTGCCATGGTAACAAGACAACAACATCTTGACACATGCATTCACCTCCTGGTGTCCTTCGAAGTGGGGAATCATCATGACATTCATTAGGGTGGACTATGCGAGGTTCATAGTCCACGACTGGGGGATTATCTTCGAATTCTTCCCCTTAGTTATTTTCAGGTACTTATGTGGAGAGAGCATGTTATAGACTTTGTGATCTCCAAGGTTGAAGTCACTAAACTTCAACGCTGCAATCTTATCTTGGTCTGCTCAAACTACACGTGTTCCCTTCGGGAGGTACACCGTAACCAAGGTGTATTCAAAATATCTAGGCACACTATCTCGATTTATTGCGCCGCTCAGAGGTGGAATATAGGCAGGTAATATAGTCGGGATCAATTTGGCATTCTCTAGATCATCCCTGTGCTTGGTTCGCTTTTCATCTGATGCCCGAGATGGTCTGGCTCCATGAGCAGTGGATGGAGAGGTTGGCAGTCCTCTCGCCGATGATGCTTGTACACCTGTAGACATCGACATGACTCTTTCAATCATGAGGTTGATCATAACTTCTTCAACAACTTTCTCTGCAGCGCTCAACTCATCCGACATACATGCTCGGGGTTAACAATCTCAGGTTCGGAGGGTAACTTAGACATAGTAATGGGATAGAGAGAAAGAGCACGATGAACATTGTGTAAAATCAACAAGTGTGCGAGTTCAAATTCATGATTGGAAAAAGTGTTCTCGGTGCATGGTGCGATGGGATAAATAGGTACTCGACAATGGGTCACTTGCAATGGGTATGAAGCCTTTATTAACTCTGTTTTTTCCGTTATGGCGTGGTCCCAACGGTCGAATGGTGAGTTGTCTATCCATAAATGTCTTTCTACCCATTCAGATCATTGGTCTAACGGTTATAGATGTCCCCTACGGCTACATTTCTTCGCCATGGCGAAGTGCCATGTGACGCTGTTCTAATATCCCGGCGAAGCTCCAATTTTGCAAATTTTCCTTCTACGAGGTTTCTTCTGGATCTTTCTGTAACTTTTCGATCTTATCCCTCTTCTTACTTAGATTTCTAGCCTTCTTCCCAGTGAGCTTCGTCTCGGTATGCCTTTTTCCATTCTAATTTTTATCTTCTTTTGGCATAGTTACTTTGTGCTGTTGAGATTCTTTCCTAAGATTCGAGGGTGATCCTTCTTATTTATCCGAAATAGGTACTTCAATTTTCTGTGGGTCTTCTAGTGTTCTTGCAACTTCGACATCCGGGTCTCTGGTGCTAAATAGCTTCGATTTGTTCATTTGTTCTTTAATCAAGTTGGCGATACTTCTAGTCATGAATTCTTTTAAATCTTGCTTCTTCTGCTCTAAAACTTATTCTTCTTCTTGCCTTCTGGCCCGATCTCTTTCAATCCAGGGTTTTCCTAGTAGCATGGTAAATGGTGCTCTATCCTCAATAAATTTAATGATCTCAAAATCTTCTTCTGTCGAAGTTCTATTGACATTCATAGGTATCCGGGTGAGCTTTCCACATAAGTTTATCATATTTCTTTTGAATAGTCCTATTCCTCCTAATGAAGGAATCATAGCAGGCCTTCCTATAGCTTCCCAAGTTCTCTCTGTCATGATATTCACTTGTGTTTCCTCATCTAGAAAAAAATCAATGTCGAAGTCTCCTATTCTTGCTTCAAGGAATTCCTTTTCTTTCAAGATCTTTGATAATCTGACATGTCAGTGGTCATTCAGGGTTTCTCTCATATATAGCAATACTTTTTCTGATTCTTTCTAGGGTTCGGCCATAATCTCAGTTTCTGGATTTTCCTTAGGTTTTCTTGTCTCATGTTCATTTCTTCAAGCTTAGCAATCATTCTAGGTCAATCCAATACTTCATGGTTCGTAGCTTTACAACAAAGACAACTAGGTCTTCTCCCAGGGCATTCCTTGGCAAGATGTCCTAGTTTTCTGCAACTATGACAGAGGGTTAATCCTCTCTTTCTTTTAAATTATCCCTAGCCTTTCCTGCACTGCATGCTAGGATCATGGTAGCTAACCTGCAAACATTTCTTTCTAGGGTCATGTATACACTTATTAGTCCAAACATTCTTTCTATGGATAGGTATAACATATTTTTCACTATTCTTATCAGATCTACTCATATCAAATCTAATCTTATCTATTAATACCCTATTTTTCAAGCTAGGATAGAATCTATCAAACATACCTAGATCCATATTGTTGAAACAAAAATTTCCACTTATCTTACTTTTCAGATCTAGAACTTTTTCAATATTCTTACCTTTATCAGAGCATAGAGCTTTCAGATCTTTCCTCTTTTAATAAAAAATTCTCACTTTTGCCTTTCTCAGAGCACAAATCTTTCAGATCTTACCTCTTTTCTTCAGATCAGACTTATTTTCCTTAGCACAGATCTTGTCAAACTAAGTAGATTATTGTGCACTAGAGAAACAGATCTATGCACAGAGCTTTCACAATGTCAGGTCAGATCTTTTCATAGAGCTTCTTCTTCCTCAATTCCCAACAATCACAGTTTTAGGTCCCGACAACAGAACCATTTGCTGGCACAGGGGCAGACCCAGGGTTCAACGCTACAACAGTGCACCAAAAAAACCTTAACTACCTACCCTTTCGGCAACACCTACGAAGCAGATGAAGTCTCACCCGAGGTAGAGGCAGGGGTGGTTGTGGGACTCAGTTGTCTACAACCTTAGCTAGGACACAGATCTGTGATTATAATACTTAATAGAGCACTTATCACCGTTAGTTCATCATTGTTTAACCAATATCTACTCCGCATGGAAAACAGAGCATCGCAACATTCACCTTGATCTAATGTATTTAAGCACTTAACATATATAAATGGATCAGATCTAGAAAATTCAGGCACTAAGCACATTCACTTATATATTATCTAACATCGAGATTCATCATAAGCACAAAGCATAAATAGATCTATCTATCTATCTATATCAAGCACTTAGAAAATAGCACATAAATACATCAGAAAATTGCACAGAGTAGAATAACACATTATTTACGTGGTTCACCCCCACCCTAGGGATATGTCCACCAACTATTCTTCTTTATTAGCTTCAATCAGTCATCTACATGCATAGAGCCACAAAAACCCTACTCTGCATAGGACATAAGATTTGCGCAGCTCGCTAGATCCTTCTTCCTTGTGTTACAACACAAATCCCTTCACAGTGTGTTGCAACCACTTGCACTTAGCTCTGAAAGCTTCTCATAGTATGCACAAAGCATCTACTAACCATACTTGCACTTAGCACTTAGCTTATCAATGCCTCATCACATAGATACACTTCTTACATTGGCTAGACATCTATTTATAGTTTACAAAATAGGCCTAAACATGGGTAAACCCATGGGACGACATCCCATACCCATTACATATTCCCAAATCCGAAGAAGGACCCAAAAAGGGGCCGAGATCCCGTGATCTCTGCTTTGTCTTGCGCTCCGCCTTTGACAGGCTGTCAAAGTCCCAAAATAGGTCAACATGAACAAGAATCTCCCAAAACTTGTTCAAGGGCCAACATTGTGTTTTTTCTACTTTTGTGTTTGCATGTTGTTTTTTCCTTCTTGACTGTTGTTCTTCCTGCTTTTGCGCGTCTCTCTGCTTTTGCATGCCAAACTATTGTCCTCCCTTTTCACCCTCTTTATCCTCCTGCTTTATTCTCTTGCTTTATTTTCATGTTTTATTCTCTTTCCTTTCGTTTCTAAGTATGCTTTTACTGCGCACTTCAATACTTCATGCACCTTCACTACACACTCTGCTCCTTTCTTCTCTTCTTTCTTATGCTACTACGCATCTCCTCCATACTTAGGATTTTCCTCAAAACTGTATCCAAAATGCCTACCCAACAGAGGCTCAATTCTCCCAATAAGGGGATTAGTCTCCTTTACAAAAAGGGATAATAATTCAAGAACATGTCTAATTGCTTATTCTTCTTCAAAGATTTTTTGAATACTCTTCTTTCTTATTTCTTAAATAATTCTTCATTTGAGAACTACCTCAAGATATTAAGGAGAGAATAACTCTCTAGATCCCATCAATTAGGATCTAGGCACAAATCAAGGGATTGGTTGATGGAAAATCTCAACTATGCCATGAAAATCTCAACATTCCATGAAGATCTCAACTTTCCCTTGAGATTAGGAAACTTCAATGATATGTAGCTTTTGCACCAATGCTACATAGTTATCACATTTGTATTAGTTCCCTAAAATAAAAATGAAAAATACATGAGCACCTAAGCTCAAAATTTAATCATCTCATTTGATCTTTTCTCCCTTTTTTACTAAAAATTCAACAAGCCTTTTCTTTCCCATACGAAGTCCATTTGACCATGTTCAAATTGCATCAAGAATATCTCTGTGAGTTCTTCGTTGTGCGAACAACTTCAACATAAATTGGGACCACTTGAATTTGAATATCATCATGGATCATACCTCCGGGCATGAAAATAAATTTTGGTCCACCAAAAGTCATGGTCCATGATCATAGCTGGTGGCTTTATTTCTCTCTTTTAAAGGTTGATTTATGCATTCTCCTTCTTGCTCAAACACGATCCCTAGCTAGCTGCAACAAGGACTTTGCTTGTCAAAGACTACTAAAATTATTGCAATGGTTGGATATGATATGATGGAGAACATACTTGCACATGTACGACAAACCATTGAAGATGCTCGACAAATACTAGCAAACTCACGTCATTTTCACAATTACCCATGGAAATAACTCAACATGTTTCTAGCATTGGATCATAAACCTTGTAGAGAGCCAAATGGATCACTTTCTCACCCAATTCAAAAGGAATCGATTGATGATATCACATATTCATGTCGGCTTTGAAATCCTTGTGGAATAAAGGTTATATAGAGTCAACGCAAATAATGGGGATGAACCCACCACTTCATTCATAGTCGATGCACGAAGAGACACCTCATGCACCATGTTTCCTCCATTTTTCTGATTCGTTCTTGTTCACCTTCAATGAGGTGTCTTAGGTTTGAGTTCTCTTGCACACAACATTCCCAGGGCCAACATTATTGTCGTTTTGTATTAAAGAACTTGTTCCCTTTTCTCAACGACCAATGGAGTGCTTAGCTAGGGTGGATCCAAGGCACTTGCATTTCTCATACGTCTGAGCCCATGTATCCTATCAGGCGCCATGAATGACCGATTTTCACTTTGGGTGACAGCTACACAATTCCACCTATGTCATGATTCTTTATATAATTCAACAAGCTATGACACTTCTGGCTCTTTTTATAACAATGAGGTTGCTTCTTATCTATGCTTTTGTCCCAATGTCTTAAGTATTTAGTGGAGTGTACTATACCTAGGGAGGTAATATTGGAGGTACCCAATGGGAATGGGGCCATTCAATGCAAGGTGGACTAGGTCCACCATGGTATTAAATAAGACCCACTATGGTAGTTGGATATAATAAATGGGTAGTTAGATATAATAAATGRKATTTCTAGAAGATACCTTCTCTATCTCCTAGGAATATTCYAGAGAATGTATCTTCTAGAAAATATTAATATACGGTGTTACCCTACCTCAAGGGTGTTCTCTACATTTCTTGTGTTCAATGTTATGATGAATGTTTTGGGTTTATTATTGATTATTTCTGAGTTATATTTGTAGATCTGGTATAGATATATAACATGGGGCATGTGTTGTAAAGGACTAGATGATGATGGAGACCCAACCTAATAGAGATTAAAACAAGTACTTATTAAGGGGGTATGTTGGAATTATTAACTCATATTTGTCTTATGCAATATTTTGTAATACTTATGATCATACAAATGGGTTGTGATTTGCTATTGTAATAATCATTGTGATACAATTTTTTTCTTTAAGTGGGTAGTTTTGTTCTATGGTTTAGGAGGTTGTTCTAGTTGGAAGTGAGAGATTCTTTCCAACTAGGTTAGCTCCCAAGTTAGTTTGTTCTTGAGATACTCTCAACATGATGTTAGTGTGTGAAGATAGTGTGTCTATCTTGAGACATACCTTCATGTATTTATGTGTACTATTACATTCTTGAATAGATCACTCAACACACTTTCATTCTATGGAAAATTTGTCTACTCTCCCAATTCTCTACAAATAACAGAGCATTATATCTCTATAATTTATTGACAACACATCAATTTCATTAGG
>JASDQU010383896.1:0-11083 GCA_032191745.1 Picea mariana | reverse complement strand
TTTCCTATGTACACACACTCAGTTAGAGCCCCATCTATCTATCTATCTATATATATATATATATATATATATATATATATATATATATATATATATGATGGGACCATGTTTTGGCATGATTAGATCATATTTTTCACATTTTTATATCCATAATTGTAATCATTTTGGCTCATATATCATTCAAGTAGTACATTTGGTACAAGTGGTATTTGTTTTTCCCAACCTATAGATAAAATTTCTAAAGATAAGATACATACTACAAAATTCAAAGGAAAGGTGTGTTGTGGAAGAGATAGATTGCTACGAAACCCCATTTACTGTGAAACTTGACTTAGAAATGAAGTCTCATATGTTAAAGAACTGTGAGGTGAACCACTTGCTACACATCCACTCATGTTGCATGGTGCTACAATTACTAATCAACAAAACCACTGCTAAGGGTCCAAGTCATCAAAACCAATGTTGTGAATCTAGGACAATGAGCATGCCACCTGTCACCTGTTACTAGTTTCCAAAGATCGCGTTATTGTTATTTAGTTTCTATGGAACCGTGAACTAGCAACATAAATTTCTATGTTGTTTGAGTAGTCTTCTACTGTGATGATGAATGCATAGATTCCTTTTACTGTGATTATGAAGCATCTCTAGAAGAATTAAGAGTATTTTATATTCCATCAATTGGTTTAGTTACTAAGTTATATCAGATTCTTAGTTTTATTACTGTTGTAACTATGTAATTGAATAAGATGCTATGTTTTGTTTAAATGGTCGTGACATATGTTAGCATCCACTTGACGAATCAATGATTCTTCAAGTGAGCCACTCATTATTTCCATTCAATGATTTGGTTACTTACTTAAAATAGAAAGCGACACTTGCCTCTTAGAAAGAGAAGGAAAGGAATATTAAGAAGGGGATAAGGAAGAGATTAATAATGTAAAAGAACATAAACAAAAATACAGATTTTTCTAGAGATCTTACATTTTCCTAATACAAACACATTTCCTTAGTTTGTGTATCATAATTTGGTCATTGAACTAAACTTAGAACTTTAAATCTTCTCAAGTACCTCTCCATATAGAAAGGGTCTTCTATGAAGGAACTTGATCTTGCTTCTCCTTTATGTTTATATTTTTATACTGTATATTTACATTTTTCATCTGATTCCTTAAATGTTTGTCAAGTTAAATAACTTTCATGAGTTTTTTTTACAACTTAAAGTGTGTGTGTTTTAGAAACAATTAATTTCAATGTTTATTATTTAATGGTTCATTGCTATAGGTCTCATGCTATAGAACTTGTGAATATAAATCATCAACTGTGTTTTTCCTATCACAATTTCTCACCTTTTAGTTAAATCTAATTAGGTTTCTATATGGTTGTTAACAACATGATAAAAATGTCCAACTAGCTCATTAACCCTTGAGCCTTGCATATATTTTGCATGACACCTCACAAACTTACAGGCCCTTGGTTGACAATTAAGTGCACTAGCAAACTAGATTCCTTGCTAGAAATAATAAGGTATATAGTAGGATTGCCTATATATATATAGCTCAAAGACATATCTACATATATATTTATAATAAGAATAAACTAATAAGAGACAAATTTGATTCTTGTAATATATATATATATAGTAAACCCTCACTATGACCATGCCATCAAAACAAATGTGTCATACAAAAAAATTATGTGGGCCTCACCCATATACAATGTGACATATACCAAAACTATGTGGGCCATGGAACATGCCCGTGTCCCAAAATACATCAAAATGCATCAAGGCCACTACAATGGTAGAATTCATAGGTACCTTTCTGATCCAGGTGGATATTGGTGGCCACCCACCTATTCCAACTGGCTACTCTTGACAATTTTAGTTCAACACGTTCTTCTTTACTTATTTGTAATGGTGGGTTCTACACTTCCAGGGTTGTTTGAATCCCTACACATCTTCCAGGTGGATACTAATGGCCTCCCACCTAATCCAACTGGATTATTTTGTATCTTTTCATGTCAGCACATCTTGGTGTACTTCTAGGTCCGTTTTGGGGCATTTAACAATGTTTTTTTGGCTCACCACAGTCAAAATGTAGACAGATTCAAAGTTTGATGGTGTAATGTGTAGTTCTCTAAAAGACCTTTCCAATGGGCTATCACGTGCTTAAAACGAAGGTCGTATGCAAAATTTACGACCTTGGGAAGTTGAGGTACCAACTTACCCATAGGGGCCCACATAACGTTTGGAGTTTCATCTCCTAGGGTTAGGTTTTTGGATATCTAGGGTTTTTCATTCATGAGTAATATCAAAAAGGCCTCTGGAGCCTCATTGTAATCATTCTGCTCAGATAGATGCACGTAGCAGCCACATCTCTTCTCAGAGATAGCTACCACCATTTGAGCAAGTGTTTCAATTCTACATTTTTACAGTTTCAACCTATTTTATTTATTCAATAGAAGATATTGTTCACTGGATATCTGTGTTGTTCTTCATATCTCAGTGTTTATTGTATTTAGTCTATTAATTAGTTCATTCCTCTCCTAAATATGGATCAATGGTATGAGAGAGGTCTGCTCTTCATTTATTTTTCTTCATTCATGTACTTGACAAGATATGGGTACAAGAAGTCTAGACTTGAACCAATCGATCCGTTGCAAGATCGGCCACACAGAGCCCAACAACAACCCATGGGAGACGAAAATAAAGATGATGGAGCATGATATCTTTTTAAAATGTTGCTCGAGGAAGCCCTTGCAAAACAAAGGAAAGAAATGATGGACAAATTTGTGCAGATCCTTCTGCGGCTTCCCACAGGAGAAGAATCTTAATCAAGCGGCCATGCAAGCCCCTTCAAGGTATAGGTAAATTTTGATATTTCATTATTTGAAGGACTGATAGATGCAGATGTTGTAGATAGATGGTTGAATCTGCTTGATGGTATTTTTCGGTCCACAATTTTTTCGATAGGGAAAATATTACTTTTTCACTCCTCAAGGATGTCCCCCATGTGAAGGACTGGTGGGAAACTTACTCTGAGCAAAGGGCCATAGAGGAATCTACAATATTTGTGGTTTCCCCTACATGGGATTCCTTCTGTGATGCCATTAAAGAATAGTACTACCATATTGGAAGCTACGAAGACAAATACACAATATGGACCACCTTGTGTCAAGAAAGGGAGAAGACAATACCATATTTCACCAATATTTTTCATACCATGTGCACCAAATTGGGTATCAAAGACTCTGAGTGACATCTAGTGCTCAAATACCATGACTATTTTCATAGATACATTAAAAAAAAATTGGAGATTCTAGATGTCGCCTCATTGGGTACGACTTATAGATACGTTGTCAATATTGAGCATACATTTAAGTAGAAGAGGCGAGATTTTGGATCTGCAAACTCCTCACAGCTAAGGCAGGGAAAAGGCAGCCACAACCCACACAACAAGGGACAGAGAAAACATGGCCACTCTCAAGACAACCAGTCCAAGCTGCAACACAAGAAGGGAAATGAGAAGACAAAGGACATAGGAAAATGGTGTGAGTACCATAAAATCCCTTTGCACAACACTGAAAAATGCCACTCCAAGTAGTCACTCATTTCCAAGATGAAGGCTTCCAAGTTAGAGGTCGATCCTGATTCTAAATAAAATCCAAAAGGAGGGAAGCAGATTATCAATGCTAAACCCAGTGCCACTTTATCTACCACCAAAGTCCAGCCAAGTGAACCAAAAGAACTAGAGGAAGGGAAACGCCTCTTTCACTCAGAGATGTGGGTAAAGAGGGATTCGCTTCATTTCATTGTCGATAGCGACAGTCAAAAGAACCTGATTTTAGCAGAGATCATCAAGTGGCTGGACCTGCCAATGAAACCGCACCTGCAACCCTACACCATCGGCTAGCTTTGCCAAGGAAGAGATATTTGTGTCAGCCAACAGTGCCATATTCCCTATGACATCAAGCCTTTCAAAGATGGGGTATTGTGTGATATTTCTCCCCTTGAAATTTGGGATGTTAATTTAGGACAACCATATTTGTGGAAGCGTCATGTTGTGTATGAGTCTAGACCCCGCAATGTTATTGTTACTTTGGGTAGACAATTGTACAGGATACCAGAGGTAGCGCCCCCTACCGTTATTTCTTTAATCTCTGCTAAGCAATGTAGTAAGGTCATTTCATACATCAAAAGATTTTTCTTCTTTGTGATCCATGCTCACAGTAAGCATAAGGTCGCCGCTACATTCGTGGCCTCTACACAAAGCCTCTCTTTGCAATAGAAGCAAGTGTAAGGGATCATGGAAGAGTATAGAGACATATTCTCCTCACCCACCGGGGTACCAACGCACTACCCAATCAAGCATCCAATTGATCTGACCCCCAGTGCACCTATGCCTAATGGACCAGTCTATCGTCTCTCGCTCATGGAAAATGATGAAATCAGATGTCAGATCCAAGAGTATCCTCAAAAGGGGCACATCATACCCAGCTCTTCTCCTTCCATAAGCCCGATTGTACTGGTGCAGAATAAGGACGGGACCTGGTGACTCTGCATTGATTACAGAGCCTTAAACAAAATCACATTTAGGAATTGGTACCCAATTCCCAGGATTGATGACCTTCTTGACCAACTCAAGGGGGCATATTTTTCAGTAAGATTGAACTAAAGTCTAGCTACCACCAGGTTCCCATCGAACCAACTGATGTATGGAAGAAATCCTTTAAATATAAAGAAGGTCTCTATTGACGATTAAAATCGCAACGAGGTTTTATTTCATGCAAAGTATTGCTAAAGCCTATTATGATAAGCTAATGATATATCTATAATAATAGTAGGTGGGACCCCCTTGTAGATTGGAGGATCAGATTTGGTTCTTATTTGATGTTATGCTACTGTTCGACATTGCTTACAGGTTTGAGCATATTTGATGTTCAAATGTTGGTTCTATTCGCAACAAATGGGTGATGGAAAATTCATTCTATGTGTTAGTGTCTTTACTTTAAACTCTCACATCCATGTCATGAAGGCTTATGTGGACTGTTATTTTTATTGCGCCGTCATCTATTATATGTTACACCTGCACAAACATGTGTTAGTAATGGAAAAGGATAAAAGAAATATGAAGAAAAATCTACGCAAGGAATTAAACTATGCTACTATGCTACTATGCTACACTACATACATTGGAATTAAGGGATTGTTGCTAGCCCTAGCTAACGAGGTTAGTGGATATATGATTTATTGAGTTATATGCATTATGGTGTGGTTGGAAATGGTTAATATAACATAGGGTGGTGCATTTGACAAGTGATGGATGTTAAGTTCGATGCATATATCAATTAAGTGGATTAATGGAGCGTTGGCTGGCATGTACTAAGGAATTGGATGAATGGAGGATGGAGGTGACATGCATTTATTGCACGTCACTCCATACCCCTTCCATTGGCCGTCACCCTAGCTTGTCTATCGTTCAATTGTGTTTCACTGTGGTTAAGCTCCGATTTTCAAGCAAAGGAAGAATTGCTTGGCCAAGCTCATGTTTTTAAAGTTTTATTGCTTACAGGTATGTCTTTTCACCATCCATGAACCCACTCTGGTTATGAAATAGATATTGGCTAGGTGATGTATGGGTATGTGCTTTTCTTAAGTCTGGAAACTATGTAAATTTGTGATATTTCCCTGGAATAGATTGTTTGTGTGGTTTTCATGGAAAATGAAAATAATGGTTGAAGTCACAATTTTTATTGATTATTCTGAGTACTAGAATCCATGAAGGCTCTATGTCATCCTTACTAGTTTTAGTTGAAGGGTTTACATTCGGTCCAAATTGGATGGTTGTCTCCACACTTTTCTTGTCACCATACCCATTCATTTTGTTGATTATGGGGTTACTGGGTTTGAACCACCTTGTGTCATTGTGTATCGTTCACTTGGGTATGGGTTCGTTCATGCTACTAATGTTGCACAGTGGGTTATGATGGCTATTATTCCAAGGGGATTTCTTAATATTGATTGTTATGTCTTGGCTCTATTTTATCTAAGCATTCTTCGATTTGATTGGGAAAACTACGAGGGTTATACCCTGCGTGTTCTCGGTGTTATTACAGGCCAAAATGAAGCCTTTGCTCCTCTGTTCATAGTCTCTCCTATCTCGTGAACTACCACCCTGTCTGCAAATTTATTGGTGGTATACCCTATGTGTCCACCGTATGGTCTCAGAGGTTCTCACCCACTATTGGGGGTCGATTCCAATCCCCATGTGTTGGTCCACAGAGTGAACCCTTGATTACTCAAAGCCTGGCTTTCAATAAATGGAGCTCATTATATACTATCGGGTATATTGTTGATTGTTATGAGTTGGTGGTGTATCGTGGACAATGTTCAATTGTTGGCTCGTCTCTGTTGATTATGTTGATAGTGGTTTTGGTTATTTGTATTTAGTCACTACATTGGCTATTATAATAGTTGAATCGATAGCTCAACGTGGTTAATTGGTTGATTGGATAAATGGGATTGAATACATAGTCATTGTCTCTTACATTGTAATTATTGAATTGTTATACCAACATTAGTTTATAATTGATTAAGTCACAGTGATGCTTCAAGTGTGATGCGTTGGTATGTGGGGCTTCCTACAACATGTTAGGTTGAGTGGAGGTTTGTTGTGACTGTGTGTTGTAAATTTCCAACTGGGAGTATTGCAATCATGATATTTGTGGCATGGTTATCCACTGTATATGCTATGAATATTATTTGATTTCACCATCAGAGATGCTCACGGGTTTTATAACAATATGGTTTTGTTTCAATTTGATTGAATTGAGAAATGGATTTAGGCATACTGTCGTTGTTTCCTTGTATTAGATTGATAGTTCAATGTCATTTGATGTTTATGTCCATAGTAAATAAACATGTACAATCATAGTAATGCTCTTGCATTTTGTTGAATGGTCTGTATATCCTACAATCGTATAAGTTGAAGTAGTGATTGATGTGCATTTAAATGGCAAGTCAAGGTTATTGCAATTTGATATATTGATGATTGTGTTTTGAATGTCCACTATGTATGGTTGATGGATATCATGCATCATATCAAAGATGGGCATGGATTCTATGAAAGTGTGATCTCGTTACAACTTAATTGTTAAATGGGATTGAGGAATAAAATGGGGCACAATTTTTGTGTATGTGTTTGATGAATGAAATAACTAGTGGACAACGGTTGATGTTTTGATGTTGAACAAAGTGGAAACAAGTGGTTGTGTGTTTAAAGCATTGATTGAGAAAAATGGAAAGATACATAACCTTTCTATAGGTTTTTGTGGAAGGCATACTTTCTTTTTTGACGACACTGTGTTCATGATTTAATTGTGAACAATGAGCAATTTAATACACATAATTGATTGAATTATACACAACAGTTGTTTAATTGAGCACAACGATTATTTGATTGGTGTTGGATAATTTAAGTTTGATATAGAATGGTTTTATGGATTACTTAACTAATTTTATGAATAGTATCCACTCTCTCTCCGTACCATTATTTCACTTTTTGCCAATTACAATACCCTCGCCTTCCCACATTCATTTTTCACTCCCTGTTCTTAAAATTTAATTACGGTTACGAGAATTTTGTATTGGAACAGTTTGAAATTGCAGTTTCTTGGATGGATTACAGTGACATGTCCCTTGGTTTAAATTACAATTGATTGTGTGTTGTTTGTGAGAAGTAACCATGATTCTTTTCCCCCTCATTTTAACATTTTTCTCTAAATACAAACCCCTCGCATATCCCAGAACCTTTGTTCCCTCCCTGCTCATTGAAAAAAGTTAAAGCAATTTGTATGGATTGGATTGCATGAATCTGATATGTTGTTGAGGAATGAGTTTTTTCAGCCGAGGTAGCCATGGCAGAGGTAACCGAGGAAGAGGTAATTGGAAAAGGGGCCCTAGAAGGTCTAGATTCTCCATTCACTTTGATGTTGACTAGCAAGAGTTAGGACAGTTATTTCAGGTGCAGTTTTTCAATTAGATTGGGCAAGGAGTGGTCCAACCTAGGCCTAAAAGGCCTCCCTTCCAAGCTCCAAAATCCCCTGTTATTCCCATGCCCCCTCATGTCTCATTGCAACCTGAGGTTCCCAAAAATGATGGATGGCAAGAGATTGTCCACCCGGTAGTATCTCAACATCATGGCTGGCCCAATTTGTCTTTACCTCCTCCCCCACCTATCAATCATATTGTTCAATATGCACCTGTCCACTCACCAATTCAATCCTCTCATGCTAGCAAAAGGTTGAAAATCGAGGCCCATCATGCCCCTGACAAAGGAAAATCCACTGCTTCCCCTTCCTCCCCCTCCAATGGCTCTAACAAATCTGTGTCCTCCCGGATGAATTTGAGGGATGATTGTTCTCGTGTGATCAACAAGATTAGGCCTAAAGGCTCAGCACAACCAAAGGAAAATTTAGAGAGATCAAAAGGTGAAAACAGCGACAAGGGGAAGATTGCATCTCAGAGTGGAAAATATGGATTTTAAATTTTATTTTAATTATTGTGGATAATAGTTGACTTCAGAAGTTTGGGACAACATGTTATTTTTTGGATATATGAGTAATATATTTTTGAAAATAATGTCAAATATCAATGAGATTAATTGTCAAACATAAATGTGATGATGGGAGTCATAAGGAGGGATGTTTTTGTTTAATTAAATAGTTATGTTATGGTTGTTAAGAACTAAAGGGAGTCACAAGGGTCCCACCTACTAGTTATTATTTATTTAAAACCCTTATTAAGATTTATTACTTTTCCCCCTAACTAAAAGTTGGTTGATTTTTTTTTTAACTTAACTAATGAAGTAGTTCAACTAGTTCAACCAATTCTAATTTGCTTAAAGGAAAAAGGAAGGGGAGGAACAAGGGGATATAGAAGGAGAATCATACTAAGGTTTTCTTTTTGATTTATGTTGAGATAGTCCAGTTTTCATTCATTCCTTAATTTATCACATGCCTAATTCTTTTTTATGATAACAGGGCCTTATTGTAGACAACAATATTTAGGGCTGAATTACATCATTCAAACACTTGTTTTTCAGAGTTGTTGATCTATCTTTGATAGTCTGTGTAGACTTGTCTGTTTCTAAATTAGTTTTCATGACTGACAAAGGCTATTGTGTAGAGTCATGTGGGCAATAATATGTGGCAAGATGATCCAAATTTTAGAGTTTATTTTTTTTATTTTCTGTCAGAGGTCCTTTTTTATGTTTCATCAGGGACATCTAAGTTTGACTTTGGTCCAAAAATTCTTCACAAAATTTTGTAAAGAGAATGACCCTTTGGTGAATTGGAATGAAATAAATGATTTATTTATGTCTCATCTGTCTTGATTATCGTCTTGGTGTCTTTACTTATGTCTCTACATTTATTTCAGCAGCTGTTATATTCATAAAATCATATAAATAATGAATTTTCCAGCAATCTTTTATTTATAAAAAGACTAGCCTAAGCACTTGTAATCAATACTTGTGAGTTAGGATATTAATTTTGATGGCTACAAACATAGTGTGACATTCTTGTCTATTCTTCTTTAGCCAAGTAGAATCTAAAAATGCTTGAGTAAGATCATTTCATATCTTTTCCTTAACATTTATTTGGCAACCATACTAGGGAGATCTTCAATATCTCTCTGGTTAATTTTTCTACTCGATTATCATCGAATACATCTATTTTTCTGATATTGATTCCTTGATTGTTTTATTTCTTAATGGTTGTGCTTGTTGCAAGGTAGCATGATATTGAGCCCGATCTTCAAGATCAGACCAACATTGCTTTGAATTTGTTCAACACAATTTTAGACACTGCCAATACATGTGTTGAGATTCATCATTCATGAGAAGCAATTGAGAGAGATATTAGTGCGAAAGAACATTGGGAAGCTAGACGTAGACAACCTAGAAATCAGTAGTAATCTTCTTGTTCCTTCAGTTTTGGCCTTTCTTTCATGTCCTTAGACTCTCGTGTCTCTAGGAGAAGAAGAGGATTATCACTCGAAAATAATCCTATTGTTGAAATAGGAAGAAGACACGTTGTGTTGTATACCCAACAAAGTGCTCTAAAGAGAACTTTGTCTGATTCATCTAGTTCGTCTTTCTCTCCCTCACATATCATCCACAAGATGGAATCTAATGGTGGATCCGGTGGCACTGGAAGTTCTTCCTCTTCTTAGTCTTCATTTTCATCAGTGATTGGTAGCTTATATAGCCACCATATCCCTGTCCAATCTACCACAAATCCCACCAAAGTCATTAAAACGTATGGGCTTTTTCAGTTTGAAGAAGATGCCACAACCACACCGTGGCATCTGTACTCTCCTCTTAACCTAGCACCTGCTACTCGTCCACTTCCTAAATTCAAAGAACATATTCCTAGGTTTGTGGGAAATAACACTGTTAGTACAAACGAACACCTGGTGGCATTTTCTAATGATTGTCACAACATAGGGGCCAATGAAAATGATACTTGCATGCACATATTCGTCAATTCCTTGGAAGGAAAGGCTGCAGTCGATTTCTTTGAACTTCCTCCTAAGATTTTGTCTACTTGGGAGGAGTTAATCTATTGGTTTAGATCTACTTATGGGAAATCCAAAATCAGGGCCTAGAAGTTACGGGAATACAATAACATCGCCTATAAGGATGGTGAGACCATCAAGTCCTTCAACTTGTGTTTCACTAAGTTATACAATAAAATCCCTGAACTCATTCGACCTCATAACCAAGCCGCTTTCATGCATTACTACAATGCATTACCTTTCCCCTATCGTCATAGGCTCAAGGAAAAATCCATTGATAATCTCAGTTCCACTCTGCATACTTGTTTAGAGTATGAATAACATATTGAAATAACAAGTCTTCCACAGGGAGAATCGGTTAAACAAACAGACATGTCCGCCTTATTACAGCTAGTACAAGATATGAATAATCATATGATATCGTATGAGCGAAAGGAAACTGTCTCTCCTCTCACCCCTATAGCTTCATCCTCTTCTGCACCCCCCTTTAGAAATCTGATTGAAAAT
>JASDQU010383894.1:0-11083 GCA_032191745.1 Picea mariana | reverse complement strand
CCGCTTGACTTAGTAAATGTATTCCTGAACCTGGTTCTGAGAAGGACTTTTATATAATACAAAAACTTGCTTACAAAAAAAAAAAAATCGTCAATGAACAACATAAAGTAAGGCTCTCCTTGCAAACTCTTGGTCCTTGTAGGTCCACATAGGTCAATGTGAACAAGCTTTAAAGGTTTTCAGGTTGAGTATTATTTTGCCTTGAACCTTATTCTAGTTTACTTCCCTAGTTGACAGTGTTTACACATAGCATTTGAGGGCTTTATGATCTTTGGCAAGTTTCTTACCGCACCAAGATTGTTGACTTTCACTAGATTGTCAAAGTTAATATGCCCAAACCTTCTATGCCATAGCCAACTTTCATCTACTAAATTTATATGACACTCCTCATTCGATTTTGCATCTAGTATATATACATTTTCAGGAGTTATAGGAGCAGTACCAACTAATTTTCTTGTGTCTTCTCTCCTAATCTCACATTTTTGGGAATCAAAGATGCAGAAGTGCCCCTGATCACAGGTTTGGCTGACACTTAATAAACTAGGCTTCAGTTTTTCGACAAGTAGCACATTTATGGCTTTGTCTTTTCCCAAACTCACAGTGCCTTTCCCAAGCATGTTACATGAAGCATTATCACCAAATGTAACTTTACCCTTTTGTTTCTTTAAGTCTAAAAACTCGTCCTTGTTACCTGTCATATGTTTTGAGCACCCACTGTCAACATACCAGAGATCTTTTTTATCTTGAGCTTTTAGGGCAATAAGACATTCCCTTTTTGATGTTTTTTCTCTCCAAAGTTTCTTTTGCTCTCTAATGAACTCTGGTTGTTCTGAGACTTCCATTAATCTGCAATTAATGGCCTCATGTCCATAGTTATGACATCTGAAGCATTGTAGGTCCACTTCTTGTAGAGGCGCAAAGGAGTTATAGTTTATGCTTTTAACTCGATTTACTGCTTGGTTATCCTTAAGGATATAGTTCTTGACCTTCAGATTTTTCCTTCTATATGCTCTACAATTTATAGCTTTGTGTCCGAAATTAGAGCATGCAAAGCAATAACCAAGGAAAATGCATGCAAAGCAATAACCAAGGAAAATGCAAGGATACATGTTTTGATAAAACTTCTTTGGTATTGTCTTGTCTTCCTTCTTGATGGGTGGAGGTAATCCTCTAGAGTTCAGATCATTACTTATCTTCTTTTCATTTTTCTTCTTGAATGTACTGAGGAGAGCATCTGCATAAGATTTTGAGTTAACTTGGCTTTCCTTTTGAGGATAACCTATTCCATTTTTATTACCTGGATCTTTTTGCATGGTGATAATCTTATCTAATATTTTAGAGCTATTTTCATATCTTGTTTGAGTGATTTTTGCATCTAGTTCTTTTCTTAGGTGAACTATTTCTGCCTCCATTCTTTCATAGGTTATTTGTTTTTCTTTAAGAGACTGTTTTCAAACTTTCTTCGATCTTATTTCCTTTTAGGATTTGTTTTTTCAGGTTGCTCATGAGTTTTTCCATCTCCTTTCTTCTTGTTCATGTTTTTCTTTTTGTTGAACTACAAAACTTTTTAGTTGTCTATATCTAGTTTTGTATTTTCTTAATTCATCCAAGGCACTGAGAAGTTCTTCCTCCATATTAGCTTATGCTTCATCTTCTAACTATTTCTCATGTTTAATTTGTTCTATCTCATTAGATTCTTCAATACCTAAGAAAAGGACTTCGTCATGATCAGTTTCATCGTTGTCACTAGACTCTGGAGAACTGTGGTTTTCTTCTTTTAAGTAAAAATTATTTTTCCCTTTGTAAAACTTTTTCTTGTAGTTGGGTTTTTCTTTCTTCTTGTATTGTTTGATTTTGTTTTCTTCATCTCCAGGGTCCTCCTTGGGATAGGGACACTTGGCTGCAAAATGACCAACCTTGCCACAGTTAAAACATTTGAAAGGGACCTTGCCTTTGTACCTCCCCGATCCTTTCTGAAGTTTTTTAATGAAATTTTCTTACTCCATATCAGATTCTTCATCATGGCTGGATTGAAGTTTTTGCTTCTGATTTATCTTTATCTTGGATGCTTTGAAAATTGTTTCATCTTTTATTGATTTGTCATTCCCTGTTCTCATTTCATATGCTGTAAAAATTCCATGGAGTTGATCAACTGTGAGTGTGTTTAGATAGGATCTATCTTCAATTGAATAAATCTTTGCATCATATCTCATAGGTAATGACCTTAGTATTTTTTGCACAATGGGTTTATCTGTAATTTCTTCTCTTGCCGCTCTAATTGAGTTAACCACTTCATCTACCCTATGAAAGTACTTAGCAATATTTTCTTCTTCTTTCATTTTTAGATTTTCAAACTAAGTTCTATAGGTCTGTAGTTTGGCTTCCTTGACTTTTTCATCTCCTTCATATACAACCTCCAATTTGTCCCAGATTTCTTTGGCTAATTTGCAATGCATAACTTTCACACATATAGAATTAGTCAACCCTGCTAGAATTCCATTAACTACTCTTGAGTTGTCATTACAGATTTTCTTTCCTGTAGTGTCTTTGGGTGGAGTAGTTGGTGCAGTGTAACCATCTACAACAGATTGTCAGATATCAAAACCAAGAGCCAACATGAAGTTTTTCATTCTTATTTTCCACGGAGCATAGCCTCCTCCATTGAACAATGGTGCTTTATTGTTAAACATTCCCTCTTGTTGATCCATCTTCAGGATCTACCTTCAAGTTTGTTAGACTGTCCTGAAGGAACCTGCTCTGATACCAATTGTTGGAAGTACGGCTGTCGTTACACCAAAACCTGTAGGTGATTGGTAAACTCACCACCGCCAGATTTCAAGGATCCATGAGAGGCAATTAATCCCTTGTCACGATACACTAGGGAGCGCTGAGGGGGAGATTGTTGCACGAAATTGGAAGTAGTCAGTGCTCCCCTGGTGTATCGTGACAAGGGACTAATCGCCTCTCGTGGATCCTTGAAATATGGCGGTGGTGAGTTTACCAATCACCTGCGGGTTTTGGTGTAACGACAGCCATACTTCCAACAAAACTTCTAGCGGCTCTGGCTCTCTTGACGACACCTCTGCATGTGGAAACATTTTATTTTACCATCAACTTGATGAATAATGAGATACATTGGTGGGGAAGGGAATTATCAATGTGCGAGGGAATGACAGGCCTGGTTTTGGTTCTAGGCTCATCCTCGCAATGCCCTGAGAAATAGGCAACATGAAGGACACAAGGAATGGATGGAAGATTTCGGTTGGCAAGGGGAGTCGAATTAAAACGACCTTTGAATATGTATTGGTGGCAATTGCAAAACCCTAATCTCCCATGCTTCAAATGATAGGTTTGAATTCTAGTATGCACCATACAATAAACAAAAACTGCATCTGAGGTCCATTGTGGTTTGTACATAATTTTTTTAAATGTATCCAAACCAGAACAATCATTTAATTAAATCGATTCATCACGTAAATCACTCCAACAAATATTAAACACAAAAATAAAAATGCACATTGCTTATCTCATCTCTCATTTTCATCAGATGCTAAAATAAATAACAACCTTCATTTCTCATTGAGGCGATGAAGTAGATCGTTGGGCCTTTACTCTTTCCACTTTCATCATCCATTTCTTCATCATCTACCATGGTACTACCAATCTACCATGGTACTACCAAACACTAAGAACTATAGTGTTGTGATACCACTAATAAGATATTGTTAAGAATATAGGCAAGAAAGTGAATAACTAATAACAAGATCAAGAAGGAAAAGAAGACGGGCGGAAAAGGCACGAAGCCAATTCAATTAATATGTACATCAATAACATATATATAGTACATATACCACAATTGTCCTCTAACGATATGACCGTTAGGGTAAGATAACAAACTGAGATTAGAGAGTTTTCAACAGAAAATCCATTCCCACGATGCTTTTAACAATAGACAATTACCATAACTCGACAACTACAATGGGAGTGATTCCCATAGTGTGGGAAGGGCAATGGCACCCTCATCGTCGTAGTCTCCAAGAATAGTATATGCCTTCTATATTATGTTTACGAGCCCGATCAAATTCTTCATGGTGGACATTGCTCCTTCAAATCTAATTTGAAATACAACCATGCATTTCTTTTAGATCTCGCCCAGATCTATGATCCTAAATTGTGGAATGTTATGATTTCTTTTTGGGCACCACCTTGAAGCATCTTGGGCTTCGAGCGCCATAGCACTGAGTGGCCTCATACAACCTCAATTCTGGCATGTGCTCCCTCACATGCGCTCCAATATTACTCCTCTTCTCAAACTCAACCTTGATTTAGTAGTTTCTGATCTCCTAGATGTTGTAGGTTCAATTTGTGGGGATCGCATGGATTTTGATCTTTAGGATGTCACAAATTCAATTCCGCAACGGACAGGTCGAGACTGAATATGATTTTCTTCCTAGATATGTCTCTTGATGGGAATTATTCCTTTGGCAATCTGTTGTTACAGTCAGCCACAAACCTATCTGATCTGAAAATAGGGGGCTGACTTGTTTTTCTATGCAAGCACCCTCTAGTCCATTAAAATAAACTTCAGGACCTTGTTCAATGTCTTAGTTGTGAAAGAGGATTTATATGTCAAGTTTATGCATCTTTTAGGTGTTTATGTGTGAGGTTTTTAAAATGTTAAATGTGTTGTTTAAAGAATACAACAACAACATAAAGTCTAGCAAAAAATAACCAACAATAACTCACAACAATAACAACATGATAAAGGAGTTCACCCCCAACTGGGCTACATCTCTTTGAGCCTCCATCAATGGACTAGGCTCTCTGGGATTAGTTTGTCAAAGATTCTTTTACAATATGCTTCTCAACTCCAATGAATTTACTGACTGTACCATTGGGTTCAAAATACATAAAAACCCCAAAAATGATTAATAGAACTCTGAAAACGAACCATGGCTCATCCAGGCATGACCTCTTCTACATGTGGCCTTGAGATTCCTTGTGGAAAAAAACACCTGTAAAAGTCCTCAAATGCCTCTGAAACCTATCCCAATGTGTTCAAAGCATAACAATTAGTCAAAAATGACTATTCAGTCACAGAAAACAGACTTAGGCTCATCTGAGCATGACCTCCAGCAATGGTGGCCCTAATCTCCCTGAAACTTCAATGGTGTAAAACCTACAATAGAAGTCTCCAAATGCCTTTGAAAGCTATGCCAATGGATTCATAACATCTAAAAACCCCTAGCAGGGCTTTTTCAACACCTCATTTGGCCAAAAAATGAAGAAGTTAGGCCTCCTCCATTTCCCTCCTTCAAGCTTGTTGTCTCTGGTTCGCCAAATCTCATCTCCTGTGTGAGTAACCTGGCTTCTGGAATTTCCCGTGCCTAAACCCAGCACACGTGCCGTTCTCGTGAAATGCGCAAAATTGTCAAACAGTTAGCGGACTTGGCCCCTAATCCACGGAGGTGTTGGGCGCATGGGGGGCCATATGGCCACGTCCCAATGCTAAAAAATGCATCGTTGGTAGATTGCTTGTGGGCGCGCCAAGTGTCGGGCATGGGAAAGAACCATTTAAAAAAAAAACGTGTTGAAACCCGCATGCATTCTCCATGTGGCAAAAGGATCACATGGCACGTATAAAACCGGGGGCCCACATATAAACAGGGCTGGGGCTAAGCCCCAGCCCGGACCCCACGCAAAACATTACCATAACACGCATTTAAATAAATATTAACACATATGTATGTTAAGAACTATTTTGGGGGCACGTTGGAAGCCCATCCTTGCCAAGTATTTTCATGATGTGGGAGGTCCGGGGTGCGATCCCCACAGACTCCATAACCTTTTACCATAAACCAAAACACGGTGCCACGTGGCAACCCATGTCTGGGACACGTGGCACCACCCGATTGGCCAATAAAATGCCACATGTCTCAAAATGATTCACCCACGTGTCCTGTCAACCAACTGCCAACTCATCTCATGCCACATCACTTGCCACGTGTGAGGCCATACCCTGCCACGTCAGCATGTATGGACTGTACAGTCAACATTTTTTTTGCCTGTTTGGCAAATCGAACAGAACGCGATATCTCACTCATCCGATGTTCATTTGAACCCGTTCAAAGTGTGTTGGGTTCATGACAACGAATCCTATGCACTCGTCCGTTTTGAAGTGATTCCGAACACTTTCTTTTTTGGGCTAAAATTTGACCCCTGGTCCAGATTCTGATCACACCTTCCCACTGAAAGGCTTTTGGACCCACAAAAGTTGATGATTATCTGTCTGAGCTTCATTACTCTTCTACTTCCAAGTTCTATCAATTGATTCTACTTGAAAAGTATTTTTGGCAATCACTTGGGTACCTTGACATGCCTTGCACTGCAACTGGCTATGTCCCCCAACCACTATTCTCTGGTTGTTGCTGACCCATTGTTCTCTTTGTGCTTGGAAGACTGACAACCTTCCCACTGAGAATCAAGTATCTCTTGTGAACTCTTTGGCGTTGACACAATCCGCTCTACAATGGCTGCAAAACTTTCCTGCGACATCTTTTCACAATCCAAGAAAACCATCAATCTTGAAAACTAACTTTATACAAGAATGAAAATGATGCCAACCAAATCTTTTCTCTTCAAGCAATAATTGTCACATCTTGTACTTTATCAAAGTACATGGAATTTTCCTGCATCTTGGTGTACTGAAAATCGACTTACAAGCCGACAAACACCATCGACTAAACATGAGTCGAAAAACATGATCGACACAAAATAGTCGTCAAGTCGATATCGACACAAGTCGAGACTTATTTGAAACACATCAACATTCATGATACAAAACTGTGTTACATTCATGAGTCATTCATAATGAAACTATCACAAAGTTCATTGTTTACACATACAAAACCCCATGCATGTGCATAGCTCTTCAACTCTCCTTCAAGTACAAACATAAGTACATAAACCCAAAAACATGTGGGTACATAAGAGCTGAAACTGAAAACTATATGGTTGCAATAAGTGAGTATCATACCCATCTTTTATATCCTCCTGGCGAAGTTGTGCAACAACAAGAATGCCTTCAATAGAATTGCATTCACATGCAAACTTGCATCATACAAGTTATGATAAGCTGCTACAACTGGTCATACTTTCAACAGAAATGCATACATAAGGCTGAAATGTGCATCTACAAACAAAGAAATGCAAGCCTTACTTGTTCAAGAAATCTAACCATTTCTTACCAAGCCAATTCAATGGTGGCTTTTTCTGCTGAAAATTGTCTTCTTGTGAATCATCTTGACTCACATCGATGATGGAATCTCCACTTCCATTCTTGCTAGTCTCTTTATCCATTTGCTTCTTGTGCTGTGGATGAGTGGTTGGATGCAATGTTCAACATTGGTCAATGAGATGATCCCTCTTCTAACAGTGAGTGCAAATCTTTTGCATCCTCTTTTCAAGTTGCCTTTGCTTGGAAAGTTTCCTGAATGTGGTCAATCTTTTCCAACATTTTGAAACATGATGGTTATCTAAACCACAATATGTACATGGAATTTTTCTTCCATTTTTACATGCAAATTTACCATGCTTAACATAATCAAAAGCAACTGAATGATAGGCAGAAATATACCTTGAACACTCACCTTTATCGCCTTCTTGAGGAGGTGAATTTGAAGAGTTACTAGCTCCCTTTTGAAGACCAAAAACAATGTTCTTGTCCTCATGGCTGTCACAACTCTCTTGTTTCACACATTTGCATTTTGAACACATACTTTGCATGCTTGAGGGATTGAACTTGCAACAAAAGTTATTCTTGGAATTGTTTCCCTTGTCTCCTCAACTTTGGAATTTGCTCCATCTTTCTGTTCATATCCAAGACCCCTATACTTGGGCCTTTCCTCAACAACAATAGGCTCAACAATGCCTTGTGCATGCTTGCCTAACCCTCTACCTTCATAGCCCATTTTTAACAATAACTTGGACCCTATTCCTCTTGTGTGATTTTCAAAAACACCAAAGCATTCATCTTGAGAGGAATTTGAAGAAAAACCAACATTACATACCTCATGTTCATGCATGTACTTAGTAAGGGTTTCCTTTGCCTCATGGAGTTGAGTCTCCATCTCATGCAACCTTTCAAGAAGCCGGTGCTTCTCCTCCTTCATGGCCATCAACTGCTCTTGAAGGACAATGCTCTCCTTCCTATCTTCCCACATCTCTTGCACCATATCTCTCATGGTTGCAAATGCCTTCAACATATCTTTGTCAAATAACTTGGATAATGAATATGTATGAGAACTTTTACTGTTTGAAGCTTCCTCCATCCTTGCAAGATATCAACTTCCTACACAAAACTTGCACAATAATACCAACAAATAAATCTCTAGCTATCAATGGCAATCACATGAGCAAAACTATGCTCTGATACCACCTGATCTGAAAATAGGGGGCTGACTTGTTTTTTTGTGCAAGCACCCTCTACTCCATTAAAATAAACTTCAGGACCTTGCTCAATGTCTTAGTTGTGCAAGAGGATTTATGTGTCAAGTTTATGCATCTTTTAGGTGTTTATGTGTGAGGTTTTTAAAAGGTTAAATGTGTTGTTTAAGGAATACAACAGCAACATAAAGTGCAACAAAAAATAACCAGCAAAAACTCACAACAATAACAACATGATAAAGGAGTTCACCCCCAACTGGGTTACATCTCCTTGAGCCTCCATCAATGGACTAGGCTCTCTGGGATTAGTTTGTCAAAGATTCTTTTACAAGATGCTGCTCAACTCCAATGGATTTACTGACTGTACCATTGGGTTCAAAATACATAAAAACCCCAAAAATCACTAATAGAACTCTGAAAACGAACCATGGCTCATCCGGGCATGACCTCTTCTACATGTGGCCTTGAGCTTCCCTGAGCTTCCTTGTGGAAAAAACACATGTAAAAGTCCTCAAATGCCTCTAAAACCTGTCACAATGTGTTCAGAGCATAACAATTAGTCAAAAATAACTATTCAGTCACAGAAAACAGACGTGGGCTCATCTGAGCATGACCTCCATCAATGGTGGCCCTAAGCTCCCTGAAACTTCAATGGTGTAAAACCTGCAATAGAAGTCTCCAAATGCCTTTGAAAACTATGCCAATGGATTCAGAACATTAAAAAAACCCTAGTTGGGCTTTTTCGGCACCTCATTTGGCGAAACAATGAAGAATTTAGGCCTCCTCCATTTCCCTCCTTCAAGCTTGTTGTCTCTGGTTCACCAAATCTCACCTCCTGTGTGAGTAACCTGGCTTCTGAGCTCTTCCCATGCTTAAACCTAGCACACATGCCATTCCCGTGAAATGCATGAAATTTTCAAACAATTAGTGTACTTGGCCCCCAATCCGCGAAGGTGTTGGGCGCATGGGGGGCCATATGGCCACGTCCCAACGCTAAAAAAGGCATTGTTCCTAGATTGCTTGTGGGTGCACCAAGTGTCGGGCATGGGAAAGAACCGTTTAAAAAAAACCGTGTTGAAACCTGCACGCATTCTCCGTGTGGCAAAAGGGTCACATGGCAAGTATAAAACCGGGGGCACACATATGAATGGGGCTCGGGCTAAGCCCTAGCCCACACCCCGCGTAAAACATTACCATAACACGCATTTAAATAAATATTAACACATGTGTATGTTAAGAACTATTATTGGGGCGCGTTGGTAGCCCAGCCTTTGCCAAGTCTTTGCATGATGTGGGAGGTCTAGGGTTTGATCCCCATGAACTCCATAACCTTTTACCATAAACCAAAACACGGTGCCACATGGCAGCCCATGTCTGGGCCACGTGGCACCACCCGATTGGCCAATAAAATGCCACGTGTCTCAAAATGATTCACCCACGTGTCCTGTCAACTGACTGCCAACTCAGCTCATGCCACATCACCTGCCACGTGTGAGGCCGTACCCTGCCACGTCAGCATGTACGGACTGTACAGTCAACATTTTTTTTGCCTGTTTGGCAAATCGAACAGAACGTGATATCTCACTCATCCAATGTCCGTTTGAACCCGTTCGAAGTGCGTTGGGTTCATTTTGAAGCGATTCCGAACACTTTCATTTTTGGGCTAAAATTTGACCCCTGGTCCAGATTCTTATCACTATCCAACTACACAACAGAGAATAAATCACATCAAACAAATGGCAAAAAGATAAAAGAAAACACAAGAATTTACGTGGTTCACCCAACTTCGGGCTACGTCCACCAAGCAGGTATCGATGCTTCTGATTATTTATTAATGGAGATTTTACAGTTTTATAACGCCCAGGTTTATAGTCATAGCTCAAAACAGATTACTAACTGAGCAGTAAATGCTCTCCTATGCATGCTCCAGCGGAATTGACACATACACAACTGAATCTGCAAAAACGGAGCTCAGGTAGATGACTATTCTTCGAATCTAGGGGTTTTGTTGTCAACCGTTTCAACAATCTCCACCTTGACAACAAATTTATCTAATACCTTGCTCATTATTTTATTCTAGCACTTTTTTTGCAAGCCAAGAGAAGCCAAGCACCATCATAGCTTCTCTAAAAGTACTGTTTTTGTGAACATGTCTGTGCAGTTCTCTTTTGTATGAACTTTTTCAAGAGAAACTCCACCTTCATCAATGACCTGTCTTACAAAATGGTACTTAATAGTAATATGTTTAGATTTACTATGGTAGGCTGGATTCTTGGCCAAGTGAATAGCACTTTGACTATCACAAAGTAGCTTTACTTTGTTCTGCATCCTTCCAAACTCACCAAACAAACCTTTTAACCAAACCGCCTCTTTGCAAGCATGTGAAGCAACTATGTATTTTGCTTCTGCAGTGGATAAAACAATAATGTTCTGTAGCTTTGACATCCAACTAATAGCTCCACCTGCAAGAGTAAAGACATATCCTGAAGTTGACCTCCTCTTGTCCAAATCACCTGCAAAATCAGAATCAACATATCCATAGACTAACTTACAACCATTGCTATAGGTGACACAATAATCATTAGTGCCCCTTAAATACCGAAGCACCCATTTCACGGCCACCCAGTGCTCTTTACCT
>JASDQU010383885.1:0-11083 GCA_032191745.1 Picea mariana | reverse complement strand
AAAGATTACAGAGAGATTTTACAAGAGAGTTTCTCACAATCGATCATCGGAAAATGACCCTCCATGCTCTTTAAATAGAGATCATGGACCAATCGGGTGTTAAGCCACAGATCAATGGCCGTTAAGATCGAGGAGAGTATGAACCATCGGATCACTCTATGTCAGGAACATATCGTGACCGTCGGATTGCCTAACTACAAATGCATACTAAAGAAACACACTTTTACCTAACGACATATTAGACCAAGTAGATCTTAACTAACTCCTAAGTGTCTAAATATCCTAACACCTTTCCATTTATTGGAGCATTTATCGTCCAACCATAATCATGTCAACCGGATTATCCCAACTGATCGGGGTTGTACATTTCCTTCTATATTAAACTTTGAAGGGACTCATCTTAGCTGATGCTTGATACCCATTATTGTATGTGGATTCAACTAAGTGTAGACACTCTTCCCGCTTAGTTGGTTTTATTCTTACATAAATTTGTAACATATCTTCGATAATAAGATTCGTATGTTTTGTTTTCCCATCCGTCTGTGGATGGTAACTTGTGCTAAAATTCAGATTACTACCCAAACCCGCGAACAATTTCGTCCAAAAATTGGATGTAAATTTAACGTCTCTATCTGAAATCACGATATTAGGAATCCCATGCAGTCTAAATATTTATTTTATAAAAAATCCGGTGATATTAATTGCTTCGTAAGTAGATTTCACAGGTATAACATGTGTAGATTTAATTAGATTATCAATCACTACAATAATTGAATTGTTTTGTCTTTGAGTCTTAGGAAAACCTGTAATGAAGTCCATTGAAATAATCTCCCATTTCCATTCTGGTATAGGAAGAGGTGTTAAAAGACATGTCAGATGTTGATGCTCATCCTTTAACTATTGACAAACTAAACATTTAGAGAAGTATTTAGTTGTTTCATATTTCATATTAGGGTAATAAAAATGTTTTCTTAAAACTGTTATCATTTTTTGGTATCCTAGATAACCGGAATATGGATTTTTGTGCAGCTCATTAAGAATCATCATTTTCAATTCAATAGAATTAGGTAAGAATAACCTAATTTTGAACCTTAATAGTCCATTTTTATCCATACTAAGATCTGTATTGTGCAGATTTCCCTCATTTTTCTATAATTGATCTGTTGTTTTGATTTATTTTACATCATTTCTGCTTGCAGATTTAATTTTTTCCTCAATATCATTTTCTTCTTTTCTTATAATTACTTCATATAACTAGTTAGTTCTCTGACTTAGTGCATCTACAAATTTATTTTCTTCTCCTTTGATGTGTCATACTTCAAAATCAAACTTGCTTAGAAAGTCCCACCTGGCTTGTCCTGCATTGAGATCCTATTGACTAAACAAGTATTTTACACCATTTTTGTCTATTAGTAATAGAAATTTCCTTCCCATTAAGTAATGCCGCCACATTTTCAATGCATGAATTACAGTTGTTAATTCTAAATCATGAGTTACATAGTTTCTTTCATGTTCCTTTAATTTGTGTGATTCATAAAAAATGATCTGTCCATCCTGTGTTAGTACTCCTCCTAATCCTTCTTTACTTTCATTCACACAAACTGTAAAGTCTTTATATGGGCCTGCCACTTTAAGTATTAGCGTTGTAGTTAATAATCCTTTCAATTTATCAAAACTGTCTTGGAATTTTTTAGACCAATTAAATTTCTTCCCCTTTTTCTGCAATGATGTAATAGGATAGGTGATTTTGGAAAACCCTTCGATAAACCTTCAGTAATAACCGATAATCCCCATGAATTATATTATGTCCGCTACGTCGAATATTCCATTCCATAATGGTTGTAATCGTTTCAAGGTCTACTGTAATAACGTCTTCTGATATTACATGTCCTAAATATTGTATCTTCCTTTGGTAAAAGTCACATTTATCAAAATTATCATACAGTTTATGCTCTCATAGAATCTGTAACACTATTTTCAAATCGTGTTCATGTTCTTCTTCAATTTTTTAATAGATTAGTATATCATCAATAAAGATTGGTACGAATTTATCCAAATACTAGTTGAATATATTGTTCATCAAGAACATAAAAGTTGTTGGTGCGTTAGTAAGTCAAAACAAAATCACTACAAATTCATAATGTCCATAACGTGTTCTAAATGTTGTTTTATTTACGTCTTCGTCCTTTATTCTGATCTGATGATAACCAGATCTAAAGTCTAGCTTAAAGAATATTTTTTCTACTCCAACCTGGTCAAAGCGATCATTGATCCTATGTAAAGTGTATTTTTTTTAATCATCATTTTATTTAATTGACGATAATCAATACATAATCTTAGTGTTCTATATTTCTTTTAAAAAAATAAAACGAGTGCTCCCCATGATGGCACACTTGGTATGATGTATTCTTTATCTAACAGTTCCTGTAATTGAATTTGCAGTTATGTTATCTTAGGAAAACTCATTCTATAAGATGCTTTTGATGTTGGGGCAGATCTAGGTAGTAGATCAATAGATAAATCTATTTCTCTCCTTGGAGGCAGTTCTGGTATCTCTTCTACGAATACAACATTAAATCCCTGAAGAAATGAAAAGTCTTCCAAATTTGTGTTTCTTTCTCTTTCCAAAAGATTAGTTACTTGAATGGCATACACTTTGCAACCCTTACTAATACATTTATTGAATTGCATTGTTGATATTTGTCTAACAAAAACTGGCTTTCTGATTCCTTGTGTTGTTCTTGATGTATTATTTTCATCCTTGTACATATATGAGTTTCATAATAGTTCAGTATCACTTTATGCCTTTATAACCAGTCCATTCCAATAATTATGTCATACGAACCTAAAGGTAACACGTTCATATTTAACTTTGTATTATGACCACTTATACTTAGTTCACAATCATAAACAAATTATGTTACCTTTTTTTTTGGCCCTGTTGCTAACTGTACTAACAAGTATTTAGCATGTTTTACCTTCTTTAACTTGTTCAACTCTACTAAAGTTGGGCTAATATAACTTAAACTAGCTCCTAGTTCAATTAATATAGATACATTGTTGTTATGAATTTTACCTTCAACTTCCACAACGGTGGATTGATGATCTGCTTGTTTTCCATCCAAAGCTACATTGATTATATGAATTATTCTTCCAATATATCCAATGGTTTAAGCTTCTTGTATATTTTGGATTGAAGTAGTAATTGATGGGTTTAATCATGGACAATTTCTCTGTAGATGGGATTCTCCACACTCCCAACATTTCAACGGTTCTCTAGGTCTGTCCACTATCTTCTTGAATCCCAAATTAACTGGTTTATTCCCCCCCTGAGCATGTTGTGTGCTAGACGGATAGTCATTCATTTGGAATCCTTTAGTCATGTTAAGGTAATGGGCTTGTTTGAAACCTTTATTCTGTTGATTCAATTTATCATGCTTACTTTATTTCCATGCCTTAGGAGTTTCAAATCTCTATTTATACTATTCATAACACATTCTAGCTTTCCTAAATACCTCATTCAAATATTTAGGATTATCAAATTCAATTATGTATTTATAAGACTCTGGTAGAGTGCTCAAGAACCTTTGAATACTTAATTTATCTTCTTTATATAAGGAACAAATCTCAACAGATCTATAAATTTATTAATCATATCATCCATAGAGATTTGTCCTAGTCGCAATTCATAAAATTCTTTAGTTTTTCTTTCATAATAACTTTATGATAGGTATTGTTTCTTAAAATGATTTTTGAATTTTGACCATTCCATTATTTTCTCTTTCGATCTTTTAGCTAGTTTCAAATATTTCCACCAGATACTAGCCTTCCCCTTTAAATTATAAATGGTCATTCTAACCTTCATATTACTAGAATAATTATAAATCTGAAAGTATTTCTTTATGTCTAGCAGGCAGGCTTCAGTTTCTTCACCAATATTTGATTCTCCATCAAAAGTGGAGGGATTTATCTTTCTGAATTCACCTTCCAAGTGATCCAATTTTTTTTTCTTCTTTCCTATAGATTCTTTGTTTTTTGTCATACGTGTGTCCTTAAAAGAGTTGTTTTCTCTTTTTGTTTCATGACTATAATTTTTTGAGGACTTTTTACTGAACTCATATTCAATCTCATTATTCCTTGGACTCTTATTTGTTTCTATATTACTTAACAACATTTCATTAATGTCCAATTGATCTTCTTGAGCTTTCTTTAACTTTTCATTATCATCTTTAAACACCTGCAATTCCACAATAACATTCCTCATCATTTCCAACACATGGGTGGTTGAACTCCCTTCACTCTGATGTTATGGGTTTCTAGGAAGCTCTTGATTGTTGTTTCTCCCATATCTGTCTTCTTCTCCATTATGCGCTAACATTTTTATCAAAACAATTTTGACATAGTCTATTTATAATAGTAAAACATTGCTTGTTAGATTTTTCACTTAAAATTATTTTTCTGGTGTCGCCCTCAAGCCTAAGTGTTGTAACCTACATCTCTGATACCATATGTAACATACCCCATATTTACTACTAAAATTATTTTTTATTATCTTGTCTTTTTTTAAAATAACTCTCAATAATCATGGTTGTCATCAAAAAATCATCATCCAAGATTCCAAAAAAATTGGTAACCTTAAATAATAACTTGTTTTAAGCTAGTTAGTGATAAAAATGAATCTCAACAGAACTTACTTCTAAGTAAGAAATTAATTTATTTCCCTTCATAGATTGACCCCTTCTCTATAACCAAAGTTCCTAAGGATCATTGTGATCCACTTAGAAAACTCATCTTTTATCTACTCACTTAACTACCACATGAATTATTATTATCTAAATCATATCATGGATTAGTCCAAGTAACCATTACGTATTCCTCAAGTACAAAAATAATCTGGAATTTCTAACAATTCAGAGAATGATATGATGTGTAACTAAATCGTTAAGGTTTGTTTTTCAAAGTTACATTAATTCCACCACAATAAAACGAAAATGAGTTGTCAAAATCATTGAATATAATTCACCAACTCTGTTGCGAACAACAGGGTATTCTGTGTCTTGGACTAATGACCCAATCCCACGTCGTCGTTATCACATGGAATGGAGTTATAAGTCTGTACAAGAGAATGCTTGAGGGTTCGAGGCCTGACGTTGATGGGACGATATGTCTCATGCAATCACTTCTTCCTAATCAACTTTTCAAAAAAAATTCCTTCTAAATGGGATATATATATTCTATAAGCTGAGAGTAATGAATAGTACAGGGGGAAGGAAATTACTTCATGTTCTGTAGAGGATTCGCTCACACATTCTAGAATATTCTTAATAAAAAATAGAGATAGGAATCTGTAAGGATTTTGTAAAAGAAAATACATAGGTAATTGTAATCTCATCGAATTCTGTAGCTCACTACCAATATATATAATTTACAATACTTTTACCGGTTCTATATCCTTCTTAAACTAGATATTCCACGACTATAACATTCAATAATCACACCAATTTAATATGATAAATTCCAAACCCTAATAAATTCATAAGCTTATATAAAATATGTTCAGATCTCTTTTCCTATAATTTCCTAATTTCAAGGTTCATAATTCCCTATTACATGTAATTTAAAGATATATTTTTACTCAAACAGAATTCGTACGTTTATAAAAAATTGGTTCTGTAGCATGCAACTAATTTTGTAGCTACTTGCAATTTTGTAGCTACGAGTGAATCAATATTTATACCCAACATATACATTAAAATATATCTAATTATGTAGTTGTGTATTATAATTAAATCCAATACAATATAGTAAGACACAACTATATAGATTATGTCTTACATATATCATCCATTCAGAAATTTGATAGCATGAAAGGTAAACAATTAAAGATACATATCTAAAACAAGTATGTTGGGAAAACAAATGGAAAAATTACATTCCACCCAACCATAGATTTAGAACAACCATAATTACTTTTCTTGATCACCCCCTAGCTTGACCATGACTTCATAAGGGAAAAATGAGCATAACTCCTTAGCCATTGTCTCTTTGTAAAGTTCAGAAACTCGTTTGCATAACACCACATGTGCTCATAACATCAAATAGTAATCTCCACAACATATTAAGTATCATCCTGCCTCCCACATATGTTGCATATATCTTTTTTCCATTGCCTAAGACTTTCCATGCACTTCCCTTCTTGGGAAATTCATATCTTTAAAAATCCCTCATTTTTAGGTGCTACTAGTGACATAACTCAACTTATGACACTTGTAAAAGTCAACTATGAGTTAACTCAAACATGTTCCTCACTCATGGAGTCATAGTCAACTACTTTTAACCTGGTTGCCACTTGTTTTCCAACATTTATTTTATTAAAAACTATTTCTTTTACATGTGTCCATCAAAACAAGACAGTTGGCAAGTAAAACTATTGTCCAACATTCACAAAAATAATAATTACATACTTTCATAAATTCAAATTCGAATTTCCATAAATGGAAATTTATTTATTTAAAACAACAACTTAAAATTTTATTTTTTTTAATATTTGAGGATGCCACATATACAGTAGAACATGATGGATGGTCAGGAGGAAGTGGTTGGTCGACTCTCTGATCAAAAGTAGACGGTCGAGGAATATGTGTTTCATGCTCATCTTGGTGAGTTGGAGGAGGAGGAAGAAATATAGGTGTTTCTCGATCATGATCTGGGTGAGGTGAAGGAGGAGGAGGAGGAATAGTTATTTTCGACTCATCTGGGTGAGGTGAAGGAGGAAGAGGAGGATATGGGGAAGGATCACAACCAAAATCATCAAGTGATGGGGTACTAGAGGAAGAGTGTGTATCATCGACATCCCTCCTCACTGCTAGTAGCCTCAAAGCTTCGACGATATGATGCATAAGAGTCATCATATCATATAGCATCTCCATCCAAAGAGCTGAGATAATATGATCTTCCTTGATGCCTCACATCAGCATAAGGAAGACTCCCACCTCAACCAAAAGTGCATGGATTTGGTCACCCAACTCCAACTTGAATCTGGTATCCAACTTATGGTGCATGCCACTAGGTATTTCCACCTGAGTACCCTGGCCTGTCGCGGTCTCAACCATCATATTCTCATTGACATATGGTGGGGGAGGAGGCACGTTTGTTAAGAGGAGAATCACTCTATGGAATGGGGTAAACCAAAACAGATGGAATGACTATAGAAATAAAATCTAATCCCAAGTATGCTATATAAATGTAATTGATAACAAGACAAGATAAAGATCCTACCTCGTCTGGACATTCGATGAAGACCACCATTGAGAACACAACTCAAAACTTTATACCTGCAACTTGTCCTCAATAGCCAAGATACACAAGAATATGGTGATAATATATAAAGTTAGCACATATAATAGAATAATCCTTTAATATTCATAGCAAATACGCCCATGGAATAATAATTCAAATATTTGCAAAACATCAATTGGATGAGAAAAGAGTATTTCTATTAAAATATGATAAACAAAAGTGTATAAGTGACAAACTTTTGTGTCGGCATGTCTCGGAAATGAGAAACTAAGTCCCTTATAGCTAGGCCTCCACCACTTCAATCCTCCACCAAAGGAAAGCTCATATAAGAGAGACAATGAGGTTATCCATCAAAGAGGGAAGAGCTTGCGGGATGAACAATGTGTTCATACTTTAAAGGACAAAGGGATGCAGAATCAATGTGAAATAAAAATTTCTCCAGAGTATCTTTTCTCTCAAAATTTGAATTCTCTCCTCTTCCATAGTTTGGATATGGCCCATTCATATCCTTCAAATGGAACTGAAGGGCTGAGTCGAAACATTTCCAATATATGGAAGGTCAAGGATCATGGATCTCATGACGCGACATGGAAACCCAACACAATTTTTAATTTCGAGCACCAAACTCGATGTACGTGGGTTGTAGTGGTGCAACCTGCATACACATGTTTTATAACTTGTAGGGTGCGTATATGTGGAAAAAATGATTTTTTGGCTCTGGTAAATACAAAAGTGAACTTCAAGTCTACATAGAGAAGTGGAAAATCCTTTTGATAAAGTTGCATGGGGTGAGGAAAAAAATTGTATAACAGATGACTCCTAATGTGTGAGGTCATAGGAGTATTTGCGATGGTTCAGATACATTATAATTCCCATAAGTGGAGTAATGTATACGCAACTAGAAGAACTAGTTGCTCATGAGAATATTACAATCCATAATGACTTTGTACACATCGCTACCAATTTGAATTACACTGCAGATCCATGTGGAAATATACCAAAAAGTTGTTCATGGCCATGAATAGGAAATACAAAGTAGGTAGATGCCATAGGATGTCATAGTCACGAACAAGGCCTAGTGAAGACCAGTCTCAAAATAAATCTGAAGATATTTGTATACAATGGAGTACAATCTGATCTCCTATGGTCATTGAAGTCATGTAGGTACTGGTCCAATGAATGACAGCTACAGTTGAGGAAATTTGTGACTAGAAAATGATGTTTTCAAGTATTCTACATGATCCGCCAAAGGTGAAAGTATACATCATGTGAATAGGGGAATTGAGAACACAATGAGACTTTGTTTGATTACTCTTCATTAAGGTATATTGCTAACACATGCAAGAAAACCTATCGATAATGAAATTAGGTATCAAGGCACCAGATAAATTCTCACAAGTGTGAATAAAGGTGTTGAGGTCGAACACTTGAAGAATCCATCGATCATGAGACATTGATGTATTCCCAAAAGTCAATGGTGAGAGAACCTACCACTGATAAATGCAAGCCTCTAGGTATTCATAGGACTCTAGGCCTCATTTCCAAAATAGATGAGTTGAATTCGATGTAAAGAGATCCACTGAAATGAGAGAATTAAGGCATCTCTCATCAGTCAACAAGAGGTACAAATAAATAGCTTGATGATTTGGAGGAACTCAAATGAAGAGGATGTTCACAAACCAACGACCCTATGTGTCTTTCGCATGCACCAAATGTAAGCATTGCATGAAAAATATCCTTTGAATAACATCCAACAAGGAAAACTATCAACAAAGGAGAGGAAGCCACCAATAAGGCTAATGGAGTCCAAGACACTACACGAATCCCAATGTGTGAATATATTTATTTCTTTCAAACACAAGCGAAACCACCTAGTCAATGATCAATGAGGAGATGTTGACTGTTGGGTTCAAGGTTACCTACCCATAATGAAAGTAGGAACAATGTGCATGGTAGAAATACAACTTCATGTAACTCTGAGACACAATGAGGGTATGACTGACATGAAAAGTAATTAATTCTGAGAAATGGATGAAACAAGATTATAGACATCCTTTGAACAAGATCATGAGACATATGGAGCACTCTGACAGCATAGACTTGATAATGAAACTTTGTGATGTAGGAGGCACCAATAAAACTCTCCATAGGGAGTGGAAGGGTAACTAGTCAGAGGAGAAAACTATAAGTAATGAGCTTAGCTTCCTAAGTTCATGCTAAAGAAAAAATTTGGATGACAAGTTGACTCAAAAGTTTGTGCTCCATTCAAAGGAAGTATGATTGCTGCCAATATGAGATAATATTCTTTTCCCGCCCATCATTTTTTGTTTTTTAATAAGCAAATGAATGTTATGATACAAGGGAGGAAATGAGTGTCGCAAGTAAGCAACTAGTTCCAACTGTAGAGCATGCCTATTCTCAATGCAAGGAAGTGCATGCAGAATGTGGACACTCAGGGGAATGTTTCCTTTTAGGGTACAGGGTGTCAAGATGCAAAGGATATAAATAAGGATTTTCTTAGATAGTGATGCAAATTGTTGAGGTAATAGGATTGTAACGAGAAAGAGGGAACCTGAAATAGGCACAATACTGTAAGAAGGAGGATGAAATCAAATTACAACTTAACTCCAAAGAATGTCATTTTTCATAAATTTAGTACCTTAGGAATGAAACATTATAAAACAATACCCAGGAGAACTCTTCTAGACACTAGTGACAAGAGTATTCATTTTTCAAAATTAGTCTTATTGGTCCAAAAAAGGGTTAAAATTACACCAAATAGACTTCCTTTCAAGTCCATTTAATGAGTGTGAAAGAAACAAGTTCACTCGATAATATTTTTTCTTTTTTATAGAGTCAGAAAAGAGCTTAACTAAGATTCAGTGGAAGTCTCATAGGTATAGGTTTGATGCTCATGAGTAATAATATGAGGTTCAAGCACAAAGTCATATTGAAAATATACAGGACTCCCATTCCTATGGAATAATCTTTGCATGGGCACTAGATGGCACAAAGGTTCTAACTAGGGCACCCATGTTTCGTAAGCTTCTACCACTCAATAAAGAAACTTCTGATAGAAGTCATAAGATTTTGTGTTGCTAATAAATGGGTTCATACATGTTATAACCCTAAATCGCACTATCCCTGCTTAGCTGGCATCATGCCTACTCATGCCTCTTCCTAGCCAAAGCCATGCTGAGTAATTCCTCAAAAAACCACTTAAAACAAGCAACCCGCGCCCTAACTTCTCACTGGGCGCGGGCATCCACTTGCTTTCCTTATACTGCACGCGGGCATCCGCAGGCTAACCCAAAACAGCCCGCGGGTACCTAACAAAGCAAAAAATCAGGAAAGTTTCCGCCGGGACACGAGGATTTTTGTCAGTTAACTGGAACTCCGAGCCATGCATGGCCGAGAGTTCGCCAAGAACCCTAGCTCCTTCTAGCCTATAAAAGGAGGGGTAGGGGTACTAATCAAAGAGAGGAAAATCATAGCAAAGAAACTCTGTCAAATTGTCGACCCAGTTTTGTCCCAACCCTTTAGCCTTGCCTCAAGCTTTAGGAGAAATTCATGCAGCAGCAGTTGGAGGACAAAAAAGAAGAGGAAGAGCCCAGGATCAGGATCGTGGAACGGTGACCGGCCTCAGAAATCATTGTAAGTTGGTTTATATTGAAGTTAATGAAAAAGATACTTTTCCCGTCCCGCATACATGAGTCTCATCTATGTTATTTGATTTGTGTTTTATCTCTAACCCTAGAATAGATCAGTAGCATGCATGCATAGT